>CM053574.1:4490795-4594048 GCA_028646485.1 Cryptoprocta ferox
GGGCATTTGAGAGCTCGGCTCTCCATCCCCTAGGATCACTGCCTTGCTATCTCTTCACCTTTGTGCCACACAGATGCAGCCACACTTCTCCACACATCACCTAAGAAGTCAATACAAACTCACCCCTTGCCTCATAGAAAAGAATTCCTAGAGGACATAACCACTGAATGAAATGGGGAGCAGCAAAAACAACACGTAAATGGTGTCAGTATTTCAAAAGCCAAGCAATGAATAAGACCCAAGGGACGATTTGGAGCAGCAGAACTTGGCCACAGGAAACTTCTGGGCTTGGGAGAAAAAGAAACACAAGGGCAGCAGCTGTGGACTGTAGTGTCTGAGGACAAAAGATGTTCTCCAATGAATCTTGGTTGTCAATTTTAAATGGGGAAGAAATGATCCTGGCAAAAATGAGTGGGTAAATGGAAAATAAAAGCGTGAGGACTTGTTTAACTGCTGGCTTGGTTCTGATAGAAATGTTTGCACTTTAAATGGGAAGTTAAAATGTCCTGTCCCCACGAGGGGTTGACGTGTGCCTTGTCCCCTTGCTTCGTAACCCCGGTAGGTGGCCTGTCTCGTGTAGCCTCACCGAGCGGTACATGTTTTTGACAGCTGGTTGGGTCTTGGCTTTGACCGAATGCAGGAAAGCACCGCCACCTTTCTGGGGAGACAGAATGACAAGGGAGAGAGAGACTTGGTCCCCTGGGTTTACTCCAGCCTCCACCTCGTCACCCCAGCTGTGTGAGGCTGGACGAGCCCATCTCCCTAGCTGAGTCTCGATTTCTTCTGTCTATAAATGAGCATAATGATGACCCTCCCTGGGGACTGTTACGGGGTTAAGTTAATCCACTAATAAACACTAAGTAAGTGTGCAGTGTTATACCTTTAGGTTGTCTGCCCAGAGCTGGTAGGAGCGAAGAGCGCCTGCAGTGAGGAGAGGGGTGGTCATGGTTGGGGGACTCAGGCAGGGATGCTGGTGGGGCGGGGACTCCGGGCTGCAGGGCTCACCTGCGGAGGCCCCGGTGCAGGTGATCTCCTGCTCAAAGAGATCTGAGAAGCCCTCTCCTGTGTTCAGCTTCTCCAGTCGGCCTTCGATGAACTGGAGGTGGGGGAAGGATCAGAAAGGGCTGCCCCCAACACTTTGGACTTCGAGGACTCAGGATTCTGCGGGTCTTGCATATGTAGAAGCCATCCCTGGCCCCTCCAGGGACTCGCCCGCAGGACCCTGGACTCTGGAGGCGCCTCAGGAAGCCGGGAGGAACCCTCTCCCAGCCGCCCCGACCAAGTCAGCCAGGACCAGCCAGGGACCAGACCCCGCCCCTCCTAGGGATCCGGAAGTCGGACTCTGACACTCCGGACCGGCCTCCCTCCAAGTCGACCCCACCTTCGGGGACCCGAGAACCCATCCCTGCACTGATGGACTCTGGAGTCCAGCCCACCTTTCAAGAATCCAGAAATCCGCCTCCACTTCTCTTCCACGCCCGCATAACCCAGGAGTCCCCGCCCACCTCCTCTCCGGCAAGGAGAGGGCGCCCTCAGGACACGCCTCCTTCAGAGTCCGGCACGTACACCCACCGCCAACCTTGGATGCTCCATCGTCTGGGACCCAGGAGTTTAATCCCACCCCAATCTCCCGAGGAACCTGGAGTAGATCTCATCCCTCAGGAGCCCAGGAGTCAGGGGCTCCTATCTTCAGCGACACAGTTCAGTCACGTCTCCCCCACCCGGGGACCCTGAAGGGTGGGACACCCCCGGACCGACTCTGGTCTCGCCCGTGGAACCCAGGCATCCGCCCCTCGGGCTCCGGCTCGCTCCCAGCGACCCAGGATTGTCCGCCCCAGCCCCTACCTAGCCCCGCCCCCCGCCCCGCCCTCTGGTTTCTGGCGCACCTGTTTGAACAGCTGCAGGTGCACAGCCCGCCGATGAAAGGCCTGCAGGGGCGCCCCGGGTTTCTGGGCCAAGAAGGCTTCTTCACTGAAGGTCACAGGCTGGCCCTAGAAAAAAAGACCCGTGACCAGACCTTCCCGTGGCTCTCCTGGACCCCAGCTGTCTCCCTTATTGGCTCATATATCTATGTCGCAAGATTGAGCGCCTACTGGGTGCCTGATCTTGTACCGGGCCCCAGGGAGGTGGGAGCCTTTGAGGAGGAGGAGGGCGGGACCTGACTCAGGTGCTCACAGGTGACTTCTGGCCACCAAGGGGGAGGACAGACTGTAGGGGGAGAGGGGGAGAGCCCCATGAGAGAGGACTCAAGGGAAATGAAAGCCCTAATCCGGGACGCCTGGGGGGCTCAGTCGGTTGAGCGTCCGACTTCGGCTGAGGCCATGATCTCAGGGTTTGTGGGTTCGAGCCCCGCATAGGGCTCTATGCTGACCGCCAGCTCAGAGCCTGGAGCCTGCTTCAGATTCTCTGTCTCTTTCTCTCTCTGCCCCTCCCCTGTTCACGCTCTGTCTCTCAAAAATAAATATGTGTAAAAAAATTAAAAAAAAAAAGAGAGAAAGCCTTAATCCAGGCGAGCAATAATGGGGGCCAGAGCAGGGTGGAGAGAGAGTAGGGGAGAAATGGGCAGATTTGGGATTTGTTGTAAAGACAGAGCCAGCATGAATGTCAGACGCTCACATGTATCAACCCCTTCCCCTCAAGTTTTTAGAATAGTTGTACAAACGGGGGTGGGGATGTTTGCGAGTCAGCAGATCCTGAAGTCCTGGCTTCAACACTCACTCACCTGCCGTGGGGCTTCTCCAAGCCTTGGTTTCCTCATATGTAAAATGGGACCATAATGGTATCTATTTCATCATACTATTGTGATCATTAAGTGAGATAATAGTAACAGTCAAATCTAGCATTTAGTGAGGGCTCACGATGTGCTAGGCGCTATCCAGACATTTTGCATATGCCCATTCACTGACTCACACGACCCTTTTGTGTGGATACTAGTGGGATCTCATTTTACAGATGAGCAAACAGAAGCACAGATTAAACGCTCCATAAAGGATAGATATTATTATTATTATTAATCCTTCAGGGACCCATGAGGCCTCTTCCTTGGCCTCCCTGCTGCTCACCGGGCTGCACACTAGCGCATCGCGGTACCCCCCGAAGAGCAGGGCTTGGGCTTTGAGGAAGAGACGGGACACCCCTTCCCCGGGCGCCAGGGCAACCTTCCTTAGCCGGAGCCTCAGCAGGGACACCTGGAGGACAAGGGGACAGCTGTGAGCCGGAGGGTGTGGGGCCTCCGCCTCCACCACACGGCGGGAGCATAGAAGGGGGTAACACTGACCACGTCTGGGGGCAACGCTTGCACGTCGTCGAAGGGCGTCTCCAAGGTATTGGAGTCCACGTTCATCATCACGACTTCCTCCAGGGCTTTCTCCCGCACTCTCTGCATTGGGGAGTGAGGGTGGGGACGGCCGCTCAGAGCCCGAGGATCTCTGGCGGGGGCAGCTATTTGAGGGTGCAGAAAGAGGGGAATCCCGCCGGCCGCTGCGGTCCAGGTCCGCTCTCACTCACCTCGGCGAGACTGGAGTGCACTCCGATGAGGTAGGGCATGGGCGCACTGCAGACGACCGAGACCGAGGGGACAGGGTCATGCAGGCGCCGCCCCGGGGACCCCGGGACCCCAGGCCTCCTCCCCAAGCCCGGTGCCCGCCCCTCACCAGCAGTAGTCCAGCAGATGCGGCGGCAGCGTGGGGATCAGCACGTGCTCCCAGTGCATGGGGTACAGGAGGGCGCAGGACGCGTGGACGCACGATGTCAGCTGGGGACAGGTGGGGGGCCGTGGGGTCAGGGCCTGGACCCCCAGGTTCAAGGAACCTCTTCGGAACGGTGGCTCCCCCGGGTCCATTTCCCACGTCCCCAGTCTCCTGTCCCTATCTCCCCCTCCTCGCCTCTTGCCTACCCACTACTGGGTGAGAGGTGAAAACTCAAATCCCTTTAGAAATCCTGTGACGACCAAGAATTCGGCAAATTACAGGCCTCGGAGCAGGTGGAGCCAGGACGCGGCAGGTCTTAGGCGCTCCCTTTAGGGGGCGGGGCTAATATGCAACCCTCCGGGGTCTCTCTCCACAGTGGTAGAACAGCCCACTAACTCAACTCCGCCCACAAAGAGGAGGAGCTAGAAATCAGCCTCCTTAGTCCCGCCTCTAGGGGAGGGGCCAGCATTCCTCACCGCCCCCTCCCCCACCCGGGTCCTCCGCCCCGCATTGCACCCTGAGGGGCGGAGCCAGCCCTGGTTCTGGCCCATAGTGGGTGGGGTCTGGACTAAGAGCTCCCCAAGAGGGGGCGCTATAGCTGAGCCCACCCCGATTCCCCCCATGAGGTAGGAACCACGATTCGACTCCACCCTGTGGCTCAAAGGGGCAGAGCCAGGCTGTGGCCTCAGGTCTCGCCCAGTGGGATTAGAGCTAGGAATCCGCCGCGTGGTCGCGGCCCCTGGGGCGAGGCCCCACCCCCGGCCCGGCTGGCCCCGCCTCACGGTGCTCAGCTTGCTGGCGGTGAGCAGGACCCTTCTCTCCGCCAGAAGCGCGGCGAACAGCCCCACGATGTTCTCGTCTGTCACCGCCACCACCAGCTCCGTTAGGTTCCTCTGAGGATCAGAGAGAAGCGCTGGCCACGAGGGACCACAAGATCTGACAGTCCCCTTCGGGTTTCGGGACCTCTCCCCGCCCCCAGAACTCCCTCCCAGGTGTCCACTCACGTTCTCAGGAATGGATGGCAGGCGGCCGGAGTCGGGGGCTACGAAGCAGGAGAGCTGGGGGCGGGAGGGAATGGGCGGGGGCACCGATCAGTCAGAGGTGGGCTTTGCCTGGGTGCCCAACGCAACAGGGTCCCCAGTTCTGCTCACCGGCCCGCTGTTCCCAGGGGCGGGGGGCGGGATGCTTTGTGCACTGGAGACTGTCACTCCTCTGCCCTGGGAGAGAGGTGTCGCTGTGTAGTCCTTGGGGCTGGGGTACAGCCTCCCCATCCACCTAAGGTCGGAGGCCCAGGTGGGTCGGGGGCTACTCACCAGCTCCACTGAGGCCTGGGTCCCAGGCAGGGGCTGCTGCAGCAGATTTAGAAGAAGTTCCTCGACCTCAGAGACCTGGGTGGGGTGGAGTGTCTGAGCCACAACGAGGGTTGAGGATTGGCTGAGGCTAGGTGGTCTGGGAGGAGCTGAGGGGCTTAGGTCAGGCCTGGGGATTCTGAGCCTAGTGGGGAGCTTGGGAGGGTAGGGGCTGGGACTCCCACAGGAGCAAGAGGGGGGCAGCTCTCACTTGGTCCTGGGCCAGGAGGTCGCCCACTGTGTTCAGCAACTTGTAGAACACCTCAAACCAAGGCAGATGGCTGTGGAGAGGGGGCGTATGTTCCATGAAGTACCCCCAGGCCGAGGCCCTTCCCACCCCCACCCCCACCCCCGAGCCCCGACTCTCACACCTGAGGATGCACAGGCAGCTGTGGGCACCAGCCCGTAGGTGGCAGAAACCAAATTTGCGGGTGCCGCTCAGGTCGGTGAGGGCGAAGGTGAAATGTTGTACAGCTGGGCTGGGGGGCTCCCTGGAGGTGGGAAGGGCTCTCAGGCACCCAAGGGTCCTCAGATCCTGATCCACACCCCCCACCCCAGCACCAACAACATTCCTACTACTGTGTCCACCAGTCTGGGGCTCTGGGTGTATAGATCCTTAGTTGTCAGAGTCCCTGAGTCCCTTGGTCCCTGGGTGTTTGAATCCTGGGGGGTCCCTGAGAGGTCTGAGTCCTTGGGTTCCTGCGTGTCTGCTTCCTTCCATACCTTTCCACATCAAAAGGGAAGCAGAATTTAGGCACCATCTGCATAGCTTCCTGGGGATGGAGAGAAGGACACACTGCTTGACCACTCAGGTTGGGCCCCACCCCTGGCCAAGAGAGTCTCTTTCCCCGGGGGAGACTGGCCCTGGGCCCAGGGGAGCCAAGAGCCAGCCTGCGTACCTGGTCCCTGAAGTCTGGGGGGAACTGCCGCAGGATGGGGGGATCTGCGGGAGAGCGGGCTTCTAAGTTCGGAGCCCCAGACCCGTCCTCCATATCCCCACCCCCACCTGATGCCCCCAACTCACCCTCTTGCAGGGAGGCAGGGCGGGCTGCTTCAAAGAACCAATCAAACACGGCCGGTGAACCCCCTCTGTGGGACAGGAATGGGCTTTAGTGGGTCCAGGGGCTTCCTTCTGTGTCTGTGGTTATGTCTGCAACTCTGTATGTGTGTGTGATCTCAGTTTGTGGCCGCGTGTAGGCTGTGTGATGCTGTGCGAACAATAGTATTGATTGTGTGTGCATGACTGAGAGTGTGGAGCAGAGAGTGTGACTGTGTGTGTGTGCATGACTTGTGTGAGCACGCAGGGCTGTGTGTGTTTGTGATTCTATCCTGTGTTTGCGCGGAAGGATAAGACTGTCCAATGTCGGCGTCCCGTCGACGAGACTGTCCAGCACGAGTGTGTGTGACCAAGTGAGCGTGAGGCTGAATAACACCCACAACTTCTTGTGTGGCTGTGAGTGTGGCTGGGTAAATGTGTGAGCGCCCCTGTCCTCTGGAGAGCAAGAGGCCCTGCCCGTGAGTTTCTGACTGTGAGACTTCAGGGTGCCCTAGGGGCTGACTGCAAATTCGTCATCCGAGGAAGGAGGGCAGCATGCCCTGGTACCCCTGTGAGCCCTGCACTCTCTACTGCCCTATCTTGTCCCCCCTCCCACCCCACAGAGGATGCTGGGTCTTGGGTTCAGAGGGAGGAACAGGGAGACCAGAAGGGAGACAGGACAGGGATGGGGACTGACTGTAGACACACACAGTCCCCGACACGGGGACCCTCCAGCACTTCGCTCTCGTGCTGATGTGGACCCACATGAGCAGCCAGGCACATGGACCGACACAATCTCCCCTCACTCCCATCCCCCACCTTCCCGATGACCCCCGGAAGCCATGTTCCTCGTCACTCTGATACACCCAGAGGTGCCTGCTCAGAGTTGCAAACTTAGTTACCCAGAGCCGGAAGGAGAAAGAAATAGAGGGAAGGGGGCTGAGATGGCCCAAGTGTGCCTGGGAGTCAGGTGCACATTACAGGCCAGCTGGGAGACAGGCCCCAGTCCCAGCCACCTGCCCCTGTGGCTCACAACCCCTCCTGGGCCTGCCCCAGCCCAGCTCCCCTTGGCCCCAGCCCAGGCCTGCTCTGAGAATCGTGGTCCAGAGAGTGGGGGAGGGTATAGCTCTTACTCCGCTCTGGATCCCATGGTCCCTGCAGGGCCGCCGGTGGGGCCCTTGCCCCAGGGGTCCTGGGGGCCTGTGCTTGCGCGGGGCTGGGCCCTGAGCCGGCTCAGCTTCCTGTGTGGCCGGGAGAGGAAGTTTAACGAGTGACGTCCCAGGAGGGAGGCCCCTGCCCCCACCCACTGTGAGAGACCCAGGCATCCTGTCTCCTAGCCCTCCCAGAGATGGGCGGGCATGGGCGGTGGGCTTGGAGGCCAGACCCCCAGCACGGTCCCGCCAGGGCAGGGCACCTCTGACCCCTGACATCATACCCAGAGAGCCTTCCTCTCTCTGTGGCAGTCAAGGATTCACAATTTGCCTGAAATGCTTCCTCTTCGCTCAACTCTTCTTTCCTTTGGTCTCTCCGCACCAGCCATTCCCAACAGGGCCACCAGAGGGAGCCAGGCTGGAGAGCGGACCTAGGGGAGCCTGGGAGGTGGAGGGACAGCCTTCAGCACATAGGTACAGGCAGGTAACACACGCGCACAGAGCCAGGAAGTGACTGACACAGACAATCAGGTCAGAACAGTCCCAGGCAGCAGAGAGAAGGTAGTCATGGACGCACTGATGGGTACAGAGGGACAGCACACATACGGAGCAGTCCCTGCCGAACCAGCAGACAGGCAGAGGTAACACACAGGTACAGCCAGCAGATGGTTCTAGACAGAGACCACAGATCCCAGCTGTCGATACAGACAGGGCAACAGAGGAACAGACCTGCACAAGAGACAGAACCGCACAGAGCACAGACACAGGCGGAGCAGTACCAGAGGGACAGAGGTGGTCAGGACTCAGCCACAAGGCAGATTCGTACCCAGACACAGTCTGGAGTCTCACCCACACAAAGAGAGAGACATCCAGACACACTCAAGAAGAACTGTGGACTCAGAGAGAGAGAGAGAGAACGCAGCTGGGCAGATGTCACATTGAAACACAAGGATACACCTGCAGACACAAGGGCAGAACGCAAGATACACACATACACACCAAATTGCACAGACACACCCAGGCAGGCAAAATCTGGGGGAGTCTGCCAGACTTCGTGGCCCCCTGAAAGATATTGGGGAGGTCTGCGTGGATATAGGTGTGCATTTGTAAGAATCCACGTGCCTGGCATGTCTCCGGGTATCTGGAGGTGAAGGTGGGTCGTCTATGGATTTTGTGTCTTGTCCATCAGACTGTGTAAAGATGTAGGTTTGGGGGGTGATCCTTACTCTGTGCATGTCTCTTATGACCATAGGTGCAAGGTATTTCCATGCCAAGGAGTGGGTGGTGAGCAGGTGCCCAAGCGTGTGAACACACGGACACACACACCCCTCTAAAGTCTCCAGCCAAGACACAGGTGGAGATGAAGCTAAACAGAGAGCTCTGTGTCCCTTTTCTCTCCAGGGAGGCTGGGGATGGGTGGTGCAGAGTACTTGGTCTTCCCTCTCTCTCTTGCACACTCTTACACATTGCTAGAGACTGAATGGTTGTGTCCTTCCAAAGTTACATATCAAATTCTACCCCTGCCAAGGTGATGGTGTTAGGAGGTGGGATCAATGGGAGATGATTAGGCCATGGGGGTAGAACCCTCGTGAATGGGATAAATGACCTTATGAGACCCCAGGAAGCCCCTTTGTCCCTTCTGCCATGGGAGGACGCAGTGAAGAGACAGCTGTCTCTATGAGCCAGGGAGTGGGTGCTCCACTGGACGCAGAATCTGCCGGCACCTTGATGTTGGACTTCCAGTCTTGAGAATTGCGGGAAGTAAATGTGTATTGTTTTACAAGCCACCCCGTTTATGGCATTCTCTTATAGAAGTCCTTGTGGACTAAGGCCTGGAGTCTGCAAAGGCTTCCTGAATCCCTCTTCACTTCTGAAATCCACTCCGGTTCGGAACAAATACCCAATGGCACAACCCCCAATGGAGGTGGGGCGAAAGGAGGCGTTAACGTCCCTGATGTGTGATCTCAAAGTGCGATTCTCTCTCTGCAGCTCAGTTTCTGCATCTGTAACATAGTGGGTCTGGTGTGTGTCTCCTGATCCTGCGATGTAAAATGTTTCTTATGGGACCTGATTCATGCCTTTGATTCGTTCTATCTGTTCTTGTGGGAGGAAGGTCAGCTGAGTGTTTAAGAAAATGATTTTGGAGTCAGAGAGACCTGAGTCTTAGGCAAGTCATTTGACCTCCCTGTATTAATTATCTATTGCTCTGTAACAAATCACCCTAAAGCCAATGGCATAAAGGACACACATTTGTCGTCTGACAGTTTCTGTTGGGGCCAGGACTCTGGGCACAGCTCAGCTGGGTCCTCTACTTCAGGATCTCGCCGCTGTAGTAAGGTATCCACTGGGCTGTGGTCTTATCTGAAGGATCGACCAGCAAACGGTCGGTGTGGAAGCCCACTTTGGGGCTGTCGGCAGGACTCAGTTCGCTGTGGATTGTTGGGCTGAGGATCTCAGGTCCTCGCTGGCTGCTGGCTGGAGGGTGTCCTCGGTTCTTTGCCACATGGACCTTCCCAACATGCGGCTTCCTTCACCACAGCAAGCAGGCTGAGAAGACCACAGAGCGCATCAAGACAGAAGTTGGTCTTTTGTAACCTAATCTTGGAAGTGGCATCCCATCATCTTTGACATATCAAAGAGGGTATGTCTAGAAGCCATCAGCAGGTCCAGCCCACACTCAGTGGGAGGGGGTCACCCAAGGGCATGAATAGGTGAGAAGGGCCTCACTGGTGGCAATCTGAGAAGCCACCTTCTCTATTCTCTGTGCCTTCATTTTCCCACCCTAAAATGAGGAAATCACAGGGCGCCTGGGCGACTAAATCGGTTAAGCGTCCAACTTCGGCTCAGGTCATGATCTCACGGTTCATGGATTCGAGCCCCGCGTCGGGCTCTGTGCTGACAGCTCAGAGCCTAGAGCCTGCTTCGGATTCTGTGTCTCCCTCTCTCTCTGCCCCTCCCTTGCTCATGCTCTGTCTCTCTCTCAAAAATAAATAAACGTTTAAAAATTTTTTTTAATTAATTAAAATGAGGAAATCAGGACACCTACAGTGGAGTTGCTCATTTATTCAACAAAGAATTATTGAGGGTCTGTGTTGCATCAGGCTCTTCTAGGCATGTGGTGACCAAGGTCGAGAAGATTCCTGGCCTCATGAAGCTTACATCCCAGTAGGGAGGGAAGCGGATGGACAAAAGAAACAAGTGTATAAATAGACCAGAAAATTTGAGTTAGCAATAGGCATTAGGAGTAAAATTAAACAAGACAACTGATGTGACTGGGTGTTAATTTTAGATTTGCCAGGGAAGGCTGCTCTGAGAAGTGACATTTGAACTGAAGTCTATAGACCAAAGTAGCAGAATAGCATGCACAAAGGCCCTGAGGTGGAATCGAACTTGACTTGATTGACCACAAAAAGAAGGTCACTGCAGTTTCAACTTAATGAGTGAGGGGGAAGGTGATAGAGATGTAGCAGGAGGTGGAGGCCAAGGTGAGAGTTTGAGTTTCAGTCTGAGTGTGGGAAGAGTTGTGGGAAGGTTTTGAACAGGGGAGGGACAGGCTCTTATTTGCATATAAAGGCTCCTCCCTGGCTGCTGAAGGAGGACGCACTTTAAGGGGACAAGGGTGGCAGCAGGGGGTCCAGGGAAGCAATTGAGGGGGTCGTCTGGATGCGCAATAATGGTGGCTTAGTCAGGGTATAGCCAAGTGGAGAGGAGGGGTCAGATTTGGGATGCCTTTTGGAGACAGAGACAACCGGACTCAGCAAAAGAGAGGGAGAGCGTGTTAGGCGTAGGAAACAAGGCATCAAAAGCTGATTCAGATTTGGGGTTCGAGCAACTGGATGATGCTGTTGATCAGAGAAGGGGATGTTTGGGGAGTAGAATAGGGAGTTCTCTTGTGGCCACCTTAGGTTTGAGAGGATGAAAAGAGTCAAGTTCACTGCCTAGTCGGTCCATCGTCTCTCCAACCCTGTGCTGGGCTTGCTGAAATGTGGGTTGCCGGGGGGGTAGGGAGGGCTGGGTATCCAGGTCGTCTTCCCTACACTTCTTCCTGGGTCTACACTTGCCGTGGGACCCAGCGAGTTAGGGGGCTGGAACCCCCGTCCGGGTCAGGTGGCCTAGCACAGAGTGTGGTGGACATAGTTGATTGGCTCTCAGCATCTCTCCCCCTTCTTTCTCTTCCTCCTGGTTTGCCTCCCTCGGTATTGCAGAAGCTAGAAAATTAAAACAACAACAAAAAACCAAAACACTTCCGAGACTTCTTTGCAGCTCGGGTTCTGGAAGCAGATGAGGTTCTACCAACCAGAAATGCTCACGAGAGATTTGCAAGGCAGAAGTGAAAGCAGAACTCTGTGTGTTTGTACCTATTTCTAGCTCTGTGCGTGTTGGGAGGTGTGCTTGGATTCAGTAATTCTGGTGGCCGTGACTTTCCTACCGAGCACAGGTAGAAGTTCCCTGGTGGTTCAGCTCCATCGCGTCCAGGGCTACTCAGAATATGGCCTCACAGCAGTAGCATCGTCACCATCACCTGCTTCTTAAAAATGCAAGGTCGGTGGGGTGGGGGGTGTGTGTGTGCCTGAGTGGCTTAGTTGGTTAGGCACCCTTGATTTCAGTTCTGGTCATGATCTCACGGTTCAATTTGCCACAGCGGGCTCTGAGTGGACAGTGCGAAGCCTGCTTGGGATTCTCTCTCCCATTCTCTCTGCCCCTCCCGTGATCTCTCTCTCTTTCTCGAAATAAGACAAACTTAAAAAATTATTTTTAAACCATGCAAGATCTGAGGCACCTGCCTGGCTCAGTTGGTGCAGGGTGCAACTCTTGGTTGTGGGTTTGAGCCCCATGTTGGGTGTAGAGATTATTTAAAAATAAAATCTTAAATAATGCAAAGTCTTGGGCCCTACTTCCCAAAACCTACTAAACCAGGAACTCTAGGGTAGGACCCAGGAAGCTGTGCTCTGGCCAAGTTTTCCTGGTGATTCTTTTTTTTTTTTTTTACTTTTCATTATCATTTTTTAAAATTTATTTATTTGTTTTGAGAGTGAGTGCGAAAGCAGGGAAGGGGCAGAGAGAGAGAGAGGGAGAGAGAGAGAGAGTATCTCAAGCAGGCTCCATGCTGAGTGGGAGCCCGAAGTGGGGCTTGAACTCATGAACCATGAGACTATGACCGGAGCTGAAATCAAGACTTGGACGCCTAACTGAGACACCCAGGCGCCCCCCACCCCCATTATTTTTTTAAATGTAAGCTTTACACCCAACTTGGGGCTCGAACTGACAAGCCTGAGGCCAAGGGTCATATGTTCTACCGACTGAGCCGGCCAGGCACCCCTTCCTGGTGATTCTTTGGCACACTATCATTTAAGAAATACTGGCCTATGTCCTGCTCTCTAAGTCCCTCCAACAATGCCGTAAGCCCCTAAATCCTTGTATTAAATCCCTTTCTGCTTAATATGCCTATGATGGTCCTTGTCCTGAGCTCTGGCTGATAAAAGAGAATCAGAGTTCTAGACTTAACATGTCTAAAACCCCAAGCTCCCTGCTTGATGGCCATGGGATGCTGGGCAAGAGACTGTGTGAGGCAAATTGCAATTTCCAAAGATGGTCACAGAGATATCTCCCATCCACATGCCCTTCTGGAACATTTCCTCTCTACCTTCAAGAGGTGGAGTCTACATCCTACCCCCTTGAACCTGGGTGGGCTGTCGTGACCCCATCAATCAAGAGTCCAGAGGACACTGTGTGACTTCTGCAGCTGGGTCAGAAAAATGCAGTGTATTCTGCCTTGCTCTCCTGGCTCATGGGGAACCCCCGCCATGCTTTGAGGATGCCCGCGCTGACTATGGAGGGATACTGATGCCCTCCATCCACCCACCCCATCTGAACAAATGGAGGCTCAGAGACCACAAGTGGCTTACTCAACACCACACAGTTAGCGGTGTAGCCTGCTCTGTCCCTTTTTCAAATCTCTGCCACAATCCCCAGGTCAGATGTCCCTTCGGCACCCAGTCCCTCCCATAAGACTCACTTGCTGACCCTCCCACAGGGAGATGATAAAATGCACCCGGCGGACATCTGGCAGGACACCAGTTTATTTATTGCGAGTGAAGCGAGGGGAGGAGGCCGGGGAGGCTTGAGGGCGCAGCGCCTTTTGCTCACATGCTCCAGGGCTTCTTTCTCCTGCAGCGGCAGCCCCCCGCCACCACCCTGGAAAACCAAGGTTGGCAAGAGCTGAGGGGAGGGAGAGGGGCGGGGGGGGGTGGCAGCCAGAGATGAGGCACTCCAAGGGGGTGGGGTGGGGCAAGGCCAGAGGTAAAGGGAGGCTCGGCAGGAGGAGTCGAGAGGAAACAGGTGGGGCCCAGTGGGGCCCAGTGGGGTTCGTGGGGGGGGAGGTCAAAGGTGAAGGAGAGGTCGGGGTGAAGGGAGGCTCCCGGAGTTCAAGGGTGGGGCTCACGAGGGGGTGCGTGCGTCCACATTAGACGAGCTGGGGGGTTAGGACGTCGGAGGGACCTGGGGCCGGTGGGTCAAAGGTCAGCTGGGAAGCGCGAGGTTCCGGGTCCCGGCGGGGGCGGGGCCTAGGCCACCTCCTCCTCCGCCTCCTCCTCGAACTCGCCCTCCTCGGCCGTGGCGTCCTGGTACTGCTGGTACTCGGACACCAGGTCGTTCATGTTGCTCTCGGCCTCGGTGAACTCCATCTCGTCCATGCCCTCGCCCGTGTACCAGTGCAGGAAGGCCTTGCGCCGGAACATGGCCGTGAACTGCTCCGAGATGCGCTTGAACAGCTCCTGGATGGCCGTGCTGTTGCCGATGAAGGTGGCGGCCATCTTGAGGCCGCGCGGCGGGATGTCGCACACGGCCGTCTTCACGTTGTTGGGGATCCACTCGACGAAGTAGCTGCTGTTCTTGCTCTGCACGCTCAGCATCTGCTCGTCCACCTCCTTCATGGACATGCGGCCGCGGAAGACGGCGGCCACCGTCAGGTAGCGGCCGTGGCGCGGGTCGCACGCGGCCATCATGTTCTTGGCGTCGAACATCTGCTGCGTGAGCTCGGGCACCGTGAGCGCGCGGTACTGCTGGCTGCCGCGGCTGGTGAGCGGCGCGAAGCCGGGCATGAAGAAGTGCAGGCGCGGGAAGGGCACCATGTTCACGGCCAGCTTGCGCAGGTCGGCGTTCAGCTGGCCCGGGAAGCGCAGGCAGGTGGTGACGCCGCTCATGGTGGCCGACACCAGGTGGTTGAGGTCGCCGTAGGTGGGCGTGGTCAGCTTCAGCGTGCGGAAGCAGATGTCGTAGAGCGCCTCGTTGTCGATGCAGTACGTCTCGTCCGTGTTCTCCACCAGCTGGTGCACCGACAGGGTGGCGTTGTAGGGCTCCACCACCGTGTCCGACACCTTGGGCGACGGCACCACGCTGAAGGTGTTCATGATGCGGTCCGGGAACTCCTCGCGGATCTTGCTGATGAGCAGCGTGCCCATCCCGGACCCCGTGCCCCCGCCCAGCGAGTGCGTCAGCTGGAAGCCCTGCAGGCAGTCGCAGCTCTCGGCCTCCTTCCGGACCACGTCGAGCACGGCGTCCACCAGCTCGGCGCCCTCCGTGTAGTGGCCCTTGGCCCAGTTGTTGCCGGCTCCCGACTGGCCTGCAGAGGGAAGGGGGCGGGGCACGCGGGCCGTTACGGGGAGGGCCGCCCCCCCCACCCCGACCCAGGCCGTCCTGGGAGGCGCGGTGCGGCCGTGAGATTGTCGTTTTATTAGTGTTACTGTGGATCGTCGTGTGTGTTCCCACCCTTGCGGCTTCTCCAGCAGCCAGAGCGGACCCCGGGGAAAGCCGGAATCCATTCGTGGCCCACTTTGGCCCAGAACCCTCCTGCTTTAGCTCAAAAAACCAGCTTCATCTTTGAGGAAAAGCCCAAGCCCTCCCTACTGCCACCCCCCCCCCCCAGCCCCCAGGGCCCTGCGTGACTTCCTCTCCCTGCTCTCACCTCCTCTCTCTCCTCTTTTCTGGCTCACTCTTCTCCAGCCACAGGGTCCTCCTTGCTGTTCTTTCAACACACCAGGCCCATCCTGCCCCAGGGCCTTCGCACATGCATGCGTTCCCTCTGCCCGAAATAGCCTTCCCGCAGATACCCACGTGGCTCTCCCACCTCCTTCAGGGCTTTGTCACTCTCACTGAGGCTCTCCTCTCATTTCTTATTCCTCTTCCTTGCCTTTTCTTTTCTTTTCTTTTCCTGAAGCACTGACAAACTGATGTTGTCTTATTACTCATGTTTATTGTCTGCAGTCTCACAGGGAAATGTGACGTCCAGGAGGACAAGGATTCGTGTTAAGAGTGTGGCCTGGTATTTTTGTGAAAAGGTAACGTTTCTTCTCATCCCCTTCTTTGACTCCGCCCTGGTCTGACCTCATCAGCCCTGTCCTGGACTGGTTCCCACCCTCCTCTCCACTCTCTGCAGAACGGTCAGTTCTCCTGCCAGCAGCCAGAGGGCGTCTGTGGGCACCTGAGTCATGTCCCACACCCACAACCCTCCAGGGCTCCCACTTACTTCCCTCAGGGTAAGAGCCCAAGTCTTCCCTGCAGCCCACAGGGCCCTGAATAACCCGCCCCCACCCTGTCACCTGTCTGCACTCACCTCCTCCCTCTCTCCCCCTCGCTCACTCTGCTCTAGCCACAGAGGCCTCCTTGCAGTTCCTCCAGCACACCAGGCCTGGTGCTGCCCCAGGACCTTTGCATCTGCTGTTCATTCTGCCTGGGATGCCCTTAACCCCAGGTACTCACATAGCTGACTCTTTCCTTCAGGTCTTTGTGCCATGTCACCTCCTCAGAGAGAAACAGGATTGCCAGGCAGTCTGTCTCCTGACTCCACACTTTTACCACTGCCTCCCCGGCCCTGTCTCCCAGAAGCCTTCAAATCTTTTGGTCCCAGCGGAGCCACCCATAGCTGTCCTAGACTCCCTCACACCCTTTGGCCAACATTATTTAGTCCTTCCACAGCTGTATCCTGGGGACGTATTGTACGCCATACCCACAGAGGAACATCGTTATCTTGCTGAATCATCACACAGACCAGAGAGGGGAAGTCGCCCGTCCAAGGTCCCACAGCTTGTCCTGTCAATGCGTAGACTTCAGACTCTATAAACCACTCTGCTCTACGGAA
Organism: Cryptoprocta ferox; assembly: GCA_028646485.1. Taxonomy (NCBI): domain Eukaryota; kingdom Metazoa; phylum Chordata; class Mammalia; order Carnivora; family Eupleridae; genus Cryptoprocta; species Cryptoprocta ferox. The sequence goes on from CM053574.1 coordinate 4,507,157, forward strand.
GAGAGGTTCCCTGGGGTGCTGGGGGAGAGGGCGGAGCCTGGGGTCTGAGGCCAGGCGATGTGTGCAGCCAGCCGGACCCAGGAGGCACAAGGAAAGGTGTCACTGAAGGCTGTTCACAGAGCGCGTGCGCCCCGTGAATCTGGGTGCCACAAATGCGCCTGCTGTCTTCACATATGCTGTTCCCTCGGTCTTGCACACCTTTCCTCCCTTCGATGCCTCTAGGTCAGTCTGGGTCCTACTCATATTTGAGGCTGGAGGTGTTAACGGTGATAATGGTAATGAAAAGTACAAATGCTTATGTACTTTTTCCTCGCTGGTAGGTATCGTTCTAAGTGCTTTCCGCATATCAACGGCTTTAAGCCTCACAATCGTGATGAGTAGGTCTTTTTTTTTTTTTTTATAATCCCTGCTTTAAAGATGTGGGGACTGAGGCACAGAGAGATGAAAGAGCCCGTCTGCAGTCACCCAGCCGACTCTCAATCAGTGGCTGAGTTGTACTTATTTATCTTCTCTGTTACGCATCTCTCTCCACTGGGAGGTCGGCTCCGATAGGGTAGAGAGTCTTGTCTGCTTTGTTTTTCTTGGGTAACAGCAGGGCCCGGTATGTGGTAGGTGCTCAAGAAGTTATTTGTTGAAAGCATGAAATGGCAGAACTGGCATTTTTCACCCAGGCAGTCTGGCTCCAGTCCGCGCTGTTAAATCAAAATGCCACCTCCTCCAGGAAGCCTCTCCACCCTCCTCCATATCAGATGCCCATCCTGGGCTCTCACAGTGCCCTCTGTGTCCTCCATCACAACCCTGACTGCCCTGTTCGGCTCCCCCGTGGGGCTGTGGGGCCCCGTGATCACCAGAGTCTCCCATGCCAAGTGGAGAATTTTCACCAAGCATTTGGAAGTCCAAGGAACTAGGGGGCTTCCTGTGCCTGGAACTCACCAAAAACAAAGTTGTCGGGGCGAAAGATCTGGCCGAAGGGGCCAGAGCGGACCGAGTCCATGGTGCCCGGCTCCAGGTCCACCAGCACGGCTCTGGGAACATAATTTCCTCCTGCAGGGAAGCAGATGGAGGACAGTTGGGGGGTGCAGGAGTGCCAGGAACCAGCATCCTGTCCCCTCCCAGCCTCCCCACCCCCACTCCAGCAGGTGCCCCCCTGAGCCCTACCTGTGGCCTCATTGTAGTACACGTTGATTCTCTCCAGCTGCAGATCACTGTCTCCGTGATACGTGCCCGTGGGGTCGATGCCGTGTTCGTCGCTGATCACCTCCCAAAACTAGAGGGATGGTGGTGGTAAGGGCAGAGGGAGGGGAGGCAGGTGCCCAGGCCTGTCCCTGCTTCTCTGGGCCCACGACCTCCAACCGCCTTCCTAGCTGACACCTGTCCCCCGGCAAGGTGAATGGGGGACCTAGAGGCATGGTGGGGAGGCAGGCATGAGGCAGCAAGAAGGGAGAGGTGGGGGCGGGGGTGGCGCCGAGTCACCACCTCAGCCTCGCCTGCTGCCTGCCGGTGTCAGCTCGCCTGGGCTGCAGCGTGCGGGGAGGGGCAGGGTCTCTTTGTGCGCGTGGAGAGGACAGGGGGCCAGCTGTGAAGCCAGCTGTGGCCAGCGGACCGAAGGCTGGGCCCCACCCCCATAGGCCTCTTTGTTCCCAGGCTGGCTCTGCCCCCTTCCCCCCTCCCCCAACCGTCCCCGGGGTGCTGGCCTCCCGGGGACCCCATCCCTCCGGAAGGCCCCCGGTGAGGGAGCTCTGCGGAGCTCGCGGACCTGCTCCGCTCCTCTCGGCCGCCTCCCGGGCCCCAACCCCCGCGCACCTTGGCCCCGATCTGGTTGCCGCACTGGCCGGCCTGCAGGTGCACGATCTCCCGCATGGCGGTGGTGCTGGTGGCGGACGCGGCGGCGGCGGCGGCGCTGCTGCTGGGAGCTGCGGCGGCGGGACGGGAGGTGGACGCTGCGGCGGCGGCGGCGGCGAAGCAAGGTCCCTGCGCCCCCGGGGCGCCTCTATATGAGCGGGCGGGGCCCGCGTCACGGCCGGTCACCCGCCCGCTCCGCCCCCTGGTCCCGCCCCGGGACGGAGGGTGAGGGGGTGGAGGGACCTCCCTCCCCAGCTGCTGGGAGACCTCCGGGGGCGCAGGCTGGGGCACGCCGGGCTCCGTGCGCCCCCGCCGAGGGCCGTGGGGTGAAGCCCCTCGAGCGCCACCCTAACATCTCCTCCCCCGCCCGCGACCCGGGGTCTCGCGGAGGTGGGGCGGGGGAGGGGAGAGCGCCGAGTCAACGAGCTGCGGCTGGATCGGGTCTCTCCCCCCTCCTCCTCCCCCGAGCCCCCCGCCCCGGGGCGGCCCTGCCTCAGTTTCCCATCCATAGCCTGCCTCCTCATTCCATGTAGGTCTCCTTTGCCAGAACCCTTCCGACAACCGAGAGGGGGCTCCTAGTGGGGCCCAGCTGGGGGCTTCGGAGCTGCGGTCCGTTTTGGGAGGGGGCGGTCGGTCCCTGGAGGACTTGTCTTGTTGCTGCATAGTAAGTAACACCGTGGGATTGTCTTCCGTATTTGGCTGGCGATGCTTGTGGACGCTGATGGAGGTTGTAGGGGACAGTGCGCTCCCCCCCCCCCCACCGGACACCTCTGTTGGGCTTTGGGTCCTCGGCAGGTGGGGCCAGCTCCAGCCTTGCCTGGGGTTGAGCATCACTGAGTAAGACTTCTGGCTGGATTATACAGGGGATGGATAGACAGCCCCTGGGGCTGCCTGCCCCCCTTCCCCCCCAATACGCACCTCTCTTTGACCTACCTTCACATTTCTTGTTAGCTGAATGACCTTGCACGGTCACTTTGCTTGCCTTTGGCTGAATTTCCTCATCCGCAACGTGGGGCAGTCAATGCCTGCAATCTAGGGCCATTGGGAGGGTCCGATGAGGTGGCCCCGTTAACAAGTGGGGGCCCAATTTTCTCTGCACAGAGTAAACAATACATTGTAGCTGTTAGTATTACAATTATTATCAGGGAGTGGACAAGACTTTCTGTGCTGACCCTCAGGTGGAGGCCAGACCTCTTGGAGTCACCTTCTGTTGGCCTCTAGCTGTGCCATTCCGGGAAGCCTCCTTCTCACCTCCTCCGCACCCCCCATGGCTTCCAGCTCTTGTGGGGTGGGGGTGGGTTTAGTCAGGTTGGCTACTGTGGCTGGATCCTCACATTTGCCAGTGGCTTCTAGTTTTGACCCGTGGTTCTCAACAGGGGGACACTTGGACATGTCGTGCCCGGATAGGGGGTGTGTGTGGTCCTGGCATCGAGTGGGTGAACGTTGCCAAACATTCTACAATGCACAGTACAGTCCCTCCCCCAACCCCCACCAGCCCCAAGAATGGTCTGGCACCAAATGGCAATAGTGTGGAGGCCTGAAAAACCTTGTGCTATTAATTAGGAAAAAAGTGGAGACCCCCCCTCAGCTCACCTTAGACACCACAATAGGTTTCTAGTTGGTTAGACAGTTGTTTTATGGTATAAACCAGGGTGTTTCCCCCTCCCCAGTGTCTGTGAGTCGCTTCCTCTTGTCTGCCCCCCTAAGTTTTATTTTCTTTTGTTTTTGTTTTTTGTTTTTTTTTAATGTTTATTTATTTTTTGAGAGATAGAGAGACAGAGCGTGAACAGGGGAAGGGCAGAGAGTGAAGGAGGCACAGAATCTGAAACAGGCTCCAGGCCCTGAGCTGTCAGCACAGAGCCTGACGCGGGGCTTGAACTCACAAACTACGAGATCATGACCTGAGCCCAAGTCAGCCGCTTAACCGACTGAGCCACCCAGGCACCCCTAAATTTTGTATTTATTTATTTATTTATTTATTTTTGATTTTTTTTTTTAACATTTATTTTTAAGAGACAGAGACAGTGTGATCAGGGGAGGGTCAGAGAGAGAGGGAGACCCAGAATCCGAAGCAGGCTCCAGGCTCTGAGCTGTCTGCACAGAACCCAACGCGGGGCTCGAACTTACTAACCGTGAGATCGTGACCTGAGCCGAAATCGGACGCTTAACCGACTGAGACACCCGGGCGCCCCCTAAGTTTTGTATTTAAATGTGCACAGAATCCTAAGGCCTCAGTAGGTCAGATGATTATGAAGGGAGCATCTCTTGTGGGGGGGGAGTCAGTGGGATCCTGTAACCCAGGGGGTCTCAGCTGTGGTGACATGCTCCCCGCACACTGGGACGCTTCCCGACGTCTAGAGACATTTTTGTTTGTTATAACCTGGCAGTGCCACTGGCACCGAATGGGGGTGGAGCCCAGGGATGCCGCCCAACCCCCTACAATGCAAAGAACTGTCCAAACCCCAGACATCATAAGGCCAAAGTGGAGAAACCCTGACTTGGACTTTTGAAGTTATGACCCAATGTGTTGTTGACGATGGATTCCCGAGACATGGATTTCCACTGATCCGTGTTAATATGCCTCAAAAATTACGTGTTGGCATTTTGTAATTTTTAAAAATATATCAAGAGTCATAGAAAACATACAAATGGAAGTGGCCCTGCTGGGAGGGGCTGATGTGGGGCTCAGCCCCAGAAAAATGGAGTTTCCTGTGTCACTCCACCAGGGCAGGGCTGATCTGGGTTATGGACTGAACCCCAGAGGGCTTCCTGGATGAGTGCGCCTGGGAAAGGATGGTCTCTTGAGAGTACAGGCCCTATGGTGTCCTCTACCTCTCTCTGCATCAGGGCATCCTTGGGGCTCCCAGGGTCCTCAGGAGAGCAGAGGGAGGGAAAGGGGGAAGAGAATGGAGAGTAAGGGTGGCCTTCTGGCACCTGGAGTTGCTGGGACCTGGCTGGCAATGCCTGAGATGTAAAGGGGCCAGAGACGTAGAAAGCCTGTAGGGATGAAGGCAGAGGGGGCTGGGGTGGGCTGATGTCACTTGTACCCCATGGCTGCCCCTCCCCAGGATGGGAGGTAAAAAGCGCCAGGCTCCCAGGCAAGCTGACCCTCCCTGGTAGCGTGGCATCACCTACCACCCGGAAAGCCATCAAGGCTCTCCCTTCGAGAATCCAAAGACCAGATTCATAGGGGTGGTGCCAAGGGTCCAAGATCCGGATGTGGCCAATGAACAGAGCCAGGGACAAGAAAAGGAGCTGGATGATGGGCCGTTAAGAGCCTGTTTTTTTTTTTTTTTTTTTTTTCGGTGCCTGGGTGGCTCAGTCGGTTAAGCTTCCGACTTTGGCTCAGGTCATGACCTCACAGTTTGTGAGGTCGAGCCCCGCGTCGGGCTCTGTGCTGACAGCTCAGCGCCGGGAGCCTGCTTCAGATTCCGTGTCTCCTTCGCTCTCTGCCCCTCCCCCACTTGTGCTCTGTCTCTCTCTGTCTCTCAAAAATAAATACATGTAAAAAAAAATTAAAAAAAAGAGCCTGTTTTTATTTATTTATTTATTATTTTACTTTTTGAGAGAGAGAGACTGTGAGTGAGTAAGGGGCAGAGGAAGAGAGCGAGAGAGTGCGCGTGGAGGGCGGAGCCCAGAGTGGGTCTCAAGCTCACCCAAAGTGGGACTTGAGCTCACCCCATGTGGGGCTGGAACCCATGAACCCGTGAGATCATGACCTGAGCTGAACTTGAGGCTTAACCGACTGAGCCACCCAGGCGCCCCCAGAGCCTGGTTTTTTGTCTTCAGGGGCTGGTCTGCCCCTGGGGCAGCTGCACAGGGTCTCAAGCCCCAGGAGTGGGGGTGTAGAGGGACTCTACAGAGGCTACAGAGGCTCTCTGTAAAAGAGCCCTATGCTGTTAACAACACGCTAGTGTTGGGAGGAATGTAGGGTGCTGAAGAGAGGGTTTCCCACGCAGTCTGTTGAGACCCTGTGGGGAAGCTCCCAGCACCCCCACCTCTTGCCGGGGTCACATCCCAGATCGAACCAGATTGGCTTTATCAGGGAGCCCCGAAACAGCAGAGGATGGGCTCCCGATTTGGCAACGGAAAACAGAAAGCAAAATCCCATTTTAAAACACCAGGTTGGGGCGCCTGGGGGGCTCAGTCGGTTGCGCGTCCAACTTCGGCTCAGGTCATGATCTGATGGTTTGTGAGTTCGAGCCCCACGTGGGGCTCTGTGATGATGCCTGGGGCCTGTTTCCGATTCTGTGTCTCCCTCTCTCTGCCCCTCCCCCGCTCATGCTCTGTCTCTCTCTCTCTCTCTCTCTCTCTCTCTCAAAAATAAACAAACATTGAAAAAAATTTTTTTAAACTCCAGGTTAAGTTACTACCTCGGAATGAGCAGGAAGAACAGGGCAGCGGCTGTTGGGCATTTCAGGAGAAAACAGGCATCAGCACTTGGGGAATACCCGTGAGGTGGGGGATTCCCAGAGACCCAGAACATTCTGCTCACTAAACTGACCACCCTTTCTGAGGTCTGCAAAACCAGGGAAAGGCCTGTCTTCTAATTGTGTGTGATCTGTCCACTGTGTGGGGGCCACACTGCCACCCCGTCTGTGGGTCTTGAGGCATTGCTGACATGCACCCCAACTCCCGGTCCACCTTTGGGGGGGGTGGAGTCTGTTTTGCCTATTATAAATGATAATATTTTAGCCAGATCCTGTTCTAAGTGCTTTGAGTGTGTCAGTTCATTTGTGCTTTAGCTCGTGAAACCACAACCTTAGGAGGCAGATGCTGTTTATATGCCCACTTTACAGATGAGGAAACGGAGGCCCTGGGAGATTGAGTATCTCACACACAATTAAGGCTGGGAATAAAGTCCATACATTCCAGCTCCAAAGACCCTGATCTTTTATCGCTATGGGAGGTGGTAGTTACTTTGGTTTTTAAAACAAAAGGAAAAAAAAAAAAGGCAGGCAGTTGAATGGGCTGTCTTTCAGGAGGAAAATGTTGCCAGTGTGGCCAGTAGCTGGTGTGAGCCGTGTGACTGTCACGTGCTCCGTGGCCTGGCCTCTGTCTGTGCCATTGTGTCTGCCCACCACGCTCCCAGTGGGCTGGCTCCGCTGTGTGAGATCTGATGCCACCACCCAAGTCTGTGCTCTCTTTGTCCGCTGGGTCATTGTCTCCTTTCCGGAGGCTCCCCTTCTCCCTGGCTCCTCCTGTCACCTCACCACCCAGACCTTAGACCTCCACCTCCACTGGGCCTGAATTCCCTTCCCCTGCCCCTGGTGGAGCCCAGCCCTGGGCATGGACCCAGCCTGGCACAGGCCCTCTCCAGCTGCAGAGAGCCGGAGACAGAGTTCTGGAAGTTGCTGTTCCAGGGATGCCGAATGAGCCTTGAGAGGAGACAGGCCCTCCCCATTCTAGCCCTCCCAAGTCCAAGGGCATACACAAGCTCTGTGGAAGCCGTGCCTGGTGCTGCCGGCACCAAGCATGTGGGTGGGGGTGGGGGACAACGGCGCATTCTCTGGCCTTGCCCGGCTGATGGCCCGCCTCCCACCAACACTGGCCACCAGATGCGCCATGGAGTACATCCCCAAGGAGGCGTGCTCAGAATAGAAGGATTTTCCGGGAGACGGGTGCGGGGAGGGGTGGAGGAGGGCTGCCACCGTCTGACCTCAGTGCCCCCCCTCCATGGTGACCTCTCCCCACCCCCGGTGTGGCGAGGCTGCTTCCTCGGTTCTGCTCATTGCCCGCGGGCTCGCCTGGCATGGAGGACATTCTCAGGTGCCTGGTGCGTGTGTTGCGATGTAGCTGCTCTCATAGTGAAGGAAGGTGGGTTGGGCGGGGACACTGCCAGGAAGCGGGGCCTTAAGAGACCTGTGGTCATCTTATGCCTCCAAACACTACGGCGCCCAGATGCCTGGAGACCATGGCCAGGTGGGGACTGCTCGAGAAGGCTGGCAAGCCCACCTGCAGGCCCTGGACCTGGACCACCTCTCCCAGGCCGGCCTGCGGGCCACACTGCGGTGGGGAGAGGTCACCGCGGGGGCGGGGGGAGGCAGGGGTGCAGCAAGAGTGGGAGATCCCCAACCCTTCGTCTCAGACAGCCTGCATTTTCCCTCTCCACCCCCCTCCCTCCCCGGAGGGCTTGGTTTCCCACCAAGCCGGGCAGAAGGGCATGGCTTCCTATGTCACCAAGAAGGAGGGTGGGCCATCCTCCTATTTTATGTCAGACCTGGGCGGGAGTCCCACATCCGGAAGGGGCGGGACTTCCTGCTACCCCAGGAGAAGCCTGTAGGCTTCTTCCTAAATACCAGAAAATGGTGGGGGGAGCGGGGGAGACTTCCCTTTTCACCAGGATAAAGAGGCAGGATGTTCCTCTATGTTTGGAAGAGGGAGGTTTCCCAACTCCCCAGAAGAGGGGCAGCACCGCATCCTGCTTCATGAATATGAGGGGTGAGCTTCCCTGTGCCTTGGGCGGGGGGGGGGGGGGGGGGGACTGTGCTTCCTCTTGCTCTGTGCTTAAGGCGGAGAGGCAGGCGTTTCCTCTATTCTGTGTTAACAAAGGGTGAGCCTGACCATTTATTTCCTCGGGGAGAGGAGTTCTGTGCCATCGAGCAGTGCGTTTTCCCATTTGGTTAGGAAGAGAGTTGGTACCTGCCCCTGCCTTTGGCTTAAGCTTTGGCAGAAAAAGGGGTGAATGAATCATGTCACCACTGAACGGGGTGAAAGTGGCCAGCCACTCCCCAGGAGGAGGGAGATTCAGAAGCCCACGATGATGAATGCTGAGTGCCTGATGATGTAATGGGCCACCCGGGGGTATTTGGTGGTTGCGTCATCGTCATCGCAAGAGAAGCCCTGGATGTAGGGTGAGAACAACACGTGCTCTCTCGCTCAGCTCACTGGGGAGGGAGGCTGACTGCCAGGGGCGGATGGTTGGCCTGAGGCTCACTCTCCTTAGGCCTTCTGGCCAGTTTATCCTGCCTGCATCTCCACAGCCTGGACCTGGTGGCAGGGTGGGGAAGGCTGTGTAGGGAAGATGGTCTGGACAGAAGACCAGAGGAGGACAGAGCCCCAGGGACCCATGCGTGGGTGGGGTCCTGTGCACAAGGCGGGTAAGGGGTTAGAATAATGCGGGGGCAAGGGTAAGAGGGCTCCTTTTCTTTTCTTTTTTAATGTTTTATTCATTCTTGAGAGAGAGAGAGAGAACAAGCAGGGAAGGGGCAGAGAGAGAGAGAGGTGGACAGAGGGTCCAAAGCAGGCTCTGCACTGACAGCAGAGAGCCCAGTGTAGGGCTCGAACTCACAAACTGTGAGATCTTGACCTGAGCCGAAGTTGGACGCTTAACCAACTGAGCCCCCCAGGTGCCCCCTGGCCATGAATCTTCTTGGGTTTCTTTCTTGGTGAGTGTGAATCTCTCTCTCTGTACGTACGGAACCGTGTGTTTTCGGAACTGTGTTTGTGTGTATGTGGTGTGTTTTGGTGTGTGCACCTGTGTGCTTGGGGATGTCAATGAATGCGGATGCGTGTGTCTTGGTGTGTGCACATATCATGCACTGTGCATATGTGTTGTGTGAATAGGCGGTTGTGCACGGGGATGTGTGTGTGATTATGCATCTGTGTTCCCAGGAGTGGTGTGTGTGTGTGTGTGTGTGTGTGTGTGTGTTCATGCCTATATCTATGGCCCTGTATCTGAGCTGGGTGATAATGGTGTGAATACTGTGTGTGAGCAGGGCCTGGGGCCCCTCACCTGAAGTCAGGCAGGGCAGGGGGTCCTGTCTCAGGCTGTCAGGCCCACCCACCCTAAAACTAGTGTCCCAGCCTGCCCTCCTCTTCCCGGCAAAGGGGCTTCGGTCACCAGCCCTAGCCACTGGGGAGTTGGGGTGGGGGGGCTGGCATATGTCAGCCACACATCTAGACTCCAGGCAAACTCAGGCTATAGAGGTACGTCCACGCACAGAGTCCGACATACACATTACACAATTCAACCACACAGTCTGACCCAGACACACAGACTCAGATACACAACTTAAAAAGACACACAGCAAATCATATGAAAGACTGAAAAAAAATTGTTGAAGGGCAAAAATAAAGTTATACGCAAGACTGACAAAAAAGAAAAAAAAACGCACAGCCAGATACTGTTCTGGGCACACAGACCCAGGAAGACAGGTAAACATCTGAAGGTCACACTTGTAGAGCGTCCCTTTCTCCCCCAGGCACACAGACACACGTTGACCCAGTCACCCCAGAAATACACTGATGAAGAAACGGGACCCAAGTACACGCCCAACGACAGCCAGCCAGCCTGCAGCCTAGGGACTGTTGGATAAAGATAGGCAGATAGGCCCCTCCACAGATCTTTGGGTGTCGTGATTAGGGTGGGGGTGCTCAAGACTGGTGGGAAGGGGGCTCACCCAGCAGCAGACAGAATATGTCCAAAGCCACCAACATCTTGGAGGTCCAGGTGTGCGGTAGGAGGTGGGGCAGGAGTGTCTTCCATTGGTCCCCAGACCACAGGCACCGGGGACCGGATCACAGGCTGGGGCAAGGCCAAGATGGTATGTGGTAAATTCATCAACTGTGTGGTGACAGGGTGGGCACACCCACCTGGACTGGAATTAGTGTCCTGTGAGCTGGATGGGGCGGCAGCGGGGAGAGATGGGCCTGGACAGTGAACGCCACTCTGGCAGGGCTGGAATCCATTGTAGGGAGGTACTTAGATGGCCAAGGGGGCAGGGCCTTCCGGAGCAAGGGCAGGGCTGGGGAAACTGAGACCTCCCTAGCTCCAAATAGCGAGGAGCCCCCATTCCCACCCCCACCCCACATAAGGAACTTGCTGGCTCTGGGATAGGGTCTTGATACTGTGTGTGGGGCTTGGAAGACAGGAAGGGTGGAACAAAAGGGGCGGGGCCTAAAGGAATTAGATAAAATGACTAGACACCCCGCAGGCCACAGAGTACCTGAGGAAGTCAGACTAGGGATGGGGATGGTTTGAAGGCTTGGCCTAAGAAGGGGGCGCAGGGTTCCTGAAAGGTGGAACCCAGGATTTTAGCTAGGAAATAGAAGAGCGGGGCCGGGGAAGGGGGTGGTGCTGGACTAAGAGGGGTAGAAAAGTAAGTGGGGCAGGAGAGTGGGGAAGGCCTGGAGGCTGATGGCTGGGAAGTGGACGAGACTGGGGCTAAGTAGGGCCTGGAAGTCAGAGCTGGGGAAGTGGACGAGGCCTGGGAGGGGGATGGCTGGGAAGTGGGCGGGACTCAGAGTAGGAGTAGCGGGGCCTGGGTGGCGGACGGCAGGGGGAGTGGGCGTGGCCTGGGGAGAATGGCAGAGAAGTGGGCGGGATGGGGAGGCTGATGGCGGGGCAACTGGGCGGAGCCCAGGGACAAGGAGTAGTAGGCGGGACTTGGGGCGAGGACAAGGCCTGGAAGCAGGGTGGGGGGATGTCTGGGAAATAGGCAGGACTTGGGGAGTGGGCAAGGCCTGGGAGGGGGATGTCTGGGAAGTGGGCAGGACTCGGAGTAAGAGTAGGCGGGGCCTGGGTGGCTGACGGTAGGGGAAGTGGGCGTGGCCCAAGGAGAACGACGCATAAGTGGGCGGGGCTGGAGAGCGGTCAGGGCTTGGGAGAAGGGTCAGACCTGGAAGGGGCTGGCCCACCTTTCTTAGGGTCAAAGTCACGTCGGCGATGGTTGGCAATTCTCTGGCACCAGCGGTCTCTGCCCCGGACATTCCAGAACTTGGACGATTCTTTGGTGGTCATTTTCTGGCCGAGAGCCAGGCGGGGCGGGGGAGCACCCCTCCCTCTGCGCCAATGGTCGCCCCGCCCCTGCCGGGCGCTCTAGCCGCGTCTCATTGGTCGGCCGCGGACCAATGGGAGCCCGCCTATGGGCTCACTGGGTCTTCCGAGGTACCGCGAGCAGCGCCGGGCTGGGCAGCGGAGCTAGGTTGGTGGAGCCGGGCGTTTAAGGGTTTTCCGTCCCACTGCATCATCCCGGCTCCATTCCCGAGCTCAAGGCCTGCCCGATCCGGCTCCGGCCGCCCGTCTCTCCGCTCCCCCGTCTCCACGCCCCTTCCTCACCCGCCTTTGCATTGGTAGCAAAGACCTAGAAGCCCCTTCTGCTACACTCAGGCTAAACCGCCTCCCAACGCCCACTCGCTTGGAAGCCTTGGGTTGAGGCTCCTGATCCACCAGGGGGCGCCCGCGGCCTACACCGGGTGCCGCTGCCAAGGAAAAGGACATACAGAGTCCTCAAGGACGTGAAGGACAGGCACCCCGGAGAGCCTGGGTCCCCACCAGGGGGGTGGTGGATCTTGGACGGTTTGAAGGATGGGCCTGGGTTCCTTTGGTTTTGTTCCGTTGTACTTTGTGTCTTTGTGTCAAGTGTTTTGGCGTGTCTCTCTAGGTCGACTTGAGCCCGTGTGTGACTTGTGTGCCTTGAGTGGGTGGCCTCTGGGTGTCTGATATTATGTGTCTCTGATTGCATATCCCAGGGAGTTTGAGTTTCTTTGAGGCTGTTTATGTGTATAGCTTTGGTGGTTGCTCTTGTGTATCAATGATTATGAGTCCAGGTATGTGTCTCAATGTGTGTGTGAGTGTGTGTGTATGTCTCTGTGGTGTGTCTGTGTGTGTGTCTTGTTTTGTGTGATTGTGTAGGACTTGAATGGAGGTGTCTGTTGTACGCCTTTGTCTGCTTTGTGGCTGCCTCCCTGAGCAAGTTGGAGAGTCCCTTCCAGGTGGTGGCCCTGCTGGGACTTCCTTCCTGGGGCAGTTGGGTTTGCTTCCCAGCAGAATGATCTGGCTTCTCCTGCCAGCCCGCTCTGAGCGGTCCTGGGGGCTGGCCCTGGTCTGCCCGGGGCTTCCCCATCCCTGTGTCCTTCTACTGCCCTTAGCAGGGAAACACCATTTCCTGCCTTTGATGTCACTGGTGCTAAATTTTCCCTTCTTCAGCTCAGGCTACTGGTTTCTTTCTACGTGTGTGCACACCTGACCACAATTCCGTACTCAACATAAAAAAATAAAACCAAAACAAAGCAAAACAGCGCATGGAAAATGCAGGTGGGCGAAAATACATACAGTGAAAGAGCCACATTTGCTCGTTGCTGATTCCTGTTTTTTTTTTTTTTATACCTTCTAGAAATGTGCTGTGCAAATATATCTCCGCTCTAAAGCAAAACATGTATTTCGGTACATAGCATGCTGCAGCTTACTTAGTTTTCCTAGCCCTTAGAGATCTCTGTCGAGCCCCAAGGAGGTGACTCAACTCTGTCCACAGCTTGATTACCAAATCGATTCTATGAAGAATAATCTGTCCATTTCTTTTTCAGTGGCTTCTTTGGCTGTTTGCATTCCCAACATGTTCGTAACGGACATTCCTGCCTGTCTGTCTTTCTGTTCAGATGTCCACACTAGTTTCTGGACCCTGGTGGTGTGTTCACAAGGAGAACCGGACTGTCAGCCCCACTGGTAGTAATGATGGCTGACGGTATAGAGCACCTCAGATGCCATGCCGGGCGCTGTTCTGGCTCCCAGACCTGGACAATGATCTTTCGAGGCAGTCACTGCTGTTAGGCACACTTCCCAGATGGGAAAACCGAGGCACAGAGAGGGGAAGGAATTTGCTCAAGATCATACAACCAGCCAGAGGCAGAGGTGGGATTTGAAGCTGAGCAGTTTGGATCTTGTGCTGGTGGTGTTTCTCAACAGAGACATAGCTGTGCGTATATGGGACCCCCCTCCCCCCTCCACCTCCCACCCTTTCCTCTTTCCTAAACATGCAATGTCACATTGGAAACACACAATTCCAGAGTAGCACTCCAACTCGACAAAACTGAATTGCTTTGCACGACCATGCCTTGTAGTGCTGACACAACACCACAGGCACACACACGTGCGGGGCCCTATGTTTTTCCAGCCTATCTAGGGCTATAGAGACCTGAAGGTAGCTTTTCCAGAGACTTGGCTAACTTGTACACCACGATTCCCCCTTCTGTGTCCCTTTCTTCCTTCAACACATGTTAACATTGCCATGGCTCGAGACCAACTCTATTCAATTCGATTCTTTCCTTCCCTTTTTCCCCCTTCTTTTCTTGTTTACACACCCCCCTCCATTTGCTTGTTGTCTCCCTTGTGTACTTACTCAGCAGATACCACTAATAGTTATGCTTTGCCTCTGTCCTGGGGGAGACAGAGGATCCAGGCCTGCTAGAAGTTGACACAGGGTAGGGGGAAGGCCGCCTGCAGGGGCTGGGGAGCAGTGCAGAACCCAGAGATAAGGAATCGAACTTTGCTAAGAAAAATCAAGGCATACCCCCTGGAGGAGGTACCTGTTCACTGGGCTTCCTAGGGGGAAGACATGATGCTCCTCCCTCCAGCTACTTCCTGCCCAGCTCCCCCCTTGAAGGCTGTGGTGAGGATTCAGGTCCTACCCCTAAAGGCAAGGAAACCTGAGCCCACGCTCACCTTGGGGAGACAGCTGAACACAGAGGTGCTACTCCAGTGAGCATGGGGTGCCAGCAGGGTGATGCTGAGAGCCTCATGGTGGGCAGGGCTGCCTGGCTCAGATGTCCCGACCACAGCACCACGTCATGGCACTCGCTGGCTGTGGCCTGATCCTGCCCCGATCTGCTGGGCTTTGTTTCCTCTCCTTGGGGGGCGGGTAGTGTAGGGTATGGAACTCTTCCAAGTCCCTTGGAGGAGTTGAGAACGGTCATCGTGAGTCACTGAGGCTCAGTGACTTCAATTTTTGTTGGAGTCTTCATTTCCACATCTACATCTTCACATCTGCATATCGGGGATGATGTACAGGGGCTGTAAAAGATTCAGCGATCATCTTTGCCAGCTCACCTTTACTGAGCATTTACTCTGTGCCTGGCACTGCTCACAGCAAGCTCTCGACCACCCTTTGAGACCTACTATTATTCCCGTTTGACAGATGGGAAAAATGAGGCTCAGGGAGGTGAAGCAGCTTGCCTGAGATCACACAGCTAGAACTTTGAGAGCTGAAACTCAATGCTCTAGAGCAGAGTTGGCAACTTTTTTTTTTTTTTTTTTCTGAAATGGACCAGAGAGAGTAAATGTCGCGGGCTTTGTGGGCCCGTCTCTGTTGCAACCACTCAGCTCTGCTGTAGCCTTGCCAACACGGCCATAGACAACACACGAATGAGTCGGCATGGCTGCGTGCCAATGGACACTGACATTGGAACTTCATATAATTTGCACACGCCGTGAAATAATTCTTCTTTTGACTTTCCCCTGCCACTTTAAACCAGAGAACAATCAAACAAAAATTTTGTAGCTCGTGGACTGTGTGATTTGTTGAGCTCTGGAGCCCATGCGGGTAACTGTCACGCTAGACTTCATTCATTCATTCATACATTCAATGAATATTATGGAGGCTTGTCATTTTCTAGGCACTGGAGGGAGAAGGGACACAGGCAGATGGAGATGCTACTCTTCAGGAGATAACCATTTTGTGGGCAAAACCTGCAAGGAAATAAACGAGAATATTTCAGATGGTGGAAATGCTAGGAAGGAAACGCAACAGGGGTGGTGTAACCGGGACCCTGGGGTGGGGGGGGGACACTTTCATGCGGGTCATCTGAGAAGGTGATGCTTATGGTCTCCCAAATACCTCTCTTTGTCATTTTTGTCAGCGGAAGCGATCCTTGGCTGTGGTCTACTGTGGGGGTAGGACTTAATGGGGCGCCGGGGTGGCTCAGTCAGTTAAGCGTCTGACTTCGGCTTAGATCACCATCTCATGGTTTGTGTGTTCAAGCCCTGCGTTGGGCTCTGTGCTGACAGCTCAGAGCCTGCAGCCTGCTTTGGATGCTGTGTGTGTCTCTCTCTCCCTTTCTCCGCTCGCGCTCCATCTCTCTGTCTCTCAAAAATGAATAAACGTTAACAAAATAAAAATAATAAACAGACTGGCCCAAGGGGCTCCTAGGTGGCTCAGTTGGTTGAGCTTCTGACTCTTGATTTCAGCTTAGGTCATGTTCTCATGGTTGATGTGATCGAGCCCTGTGTGGGGCCCTGCATGGAACCTGCTTGGGATGCTCTCTGCCCTTCCCCCACATGGGTGCCCTCTCTCTCTCTCTCTCTCAAAATAAATAAAAAACATTAAAAAATCTTTTGTTAAAAAAAATTTTAATGTTTATTTATTTATTTTGAGAGACCGAGAGGAGACTGCGAGCGGGGAAGGGGCAGAGAGAGAGGCAGACACAAAATCTGAAGCAGGCTCTAGGCTCTGAGCTGTTAGCACAGAGCCCGATGCAGGGCTCGAACCCACGAGCCTTGAGATCATGACGTGAACCAAAGACGGATGCTCAACTGACTGAGCCACCCGGATGCCCCAACATTTTAAAAAATCTTAAAAAAATAATAAACAGACTGGCTTCTTGGCGGGACGATACCATCAGGAGAGGCCCTTTGGCCTCAGTATCTGTGTATCTTCCTTCCTGGTTGGTCAGGTTCCTGGAAGACGGGCCTTTTACTGTCCCATCTTCTGAGTCCTGGGTGCTGAGTGAGGGTGAGAGTTGAGGTGGGGAAATTTCAGCTCCTGCACTCAGGGTCACCAGTTTGCTTATCACTCTGGCTTCCAGGGTGACCCTTCTACCCTCAACCGGGGTCCTCTGACCAGACACTGCCCGTTTATGCCCCTCCCCGGAGGAAAAAGTAACAGAAATGGCTGATTTTCCGCCCTGGTGGGGAGAACAGGGGGTGTTTCCGTTGGGAAATCTACTTGCAGCAAACTCTCCTATTTTAGCTGCTACCCACCACATTTTCTTTTGGAGTGGGGGTGGGGAGGGCAGAGGAGTGGAAGAGTGTCACCAACAACCGCGGCCTGGGGGACGGGAATGATGGAATTGTGCCAGAGATTATATTTGGCTTGCCAGCCTTGTGGCTAACTATTTTGGTTTAGTTTTCAAAACAATTGCTTAGCTGTCACCGCACTGGGGTTTCAGGAAAAAGCGCAAATGGACCCGGTGCTCCTCATCTCTGCCCAGAGTGCGTTGGAACCAAAAGTGAACGGCAAGAAGGTAAGAAGGTGTCCGCTGCATGCTGGTCTGGGGAAGGAACATTCCAGCGGCAAGTGCGAAGGAAGGAGGCTGGTGCAATGCCGAGGGGAGCATCGGAGTGGCCTGGAGGGCTCCACCGCCCTGGCTCCTGAGTTTCCGCTCCGAGGGCGTCAACAGGCCTAGCTTGCGGTGCTGGAATTTGCATAACTAACAAACCCCCAGGTGCTGCTGCAGCGAGTTTGGGTATCACACCTTATAAACCACTCACGTACACCGGAAGCACATAGCACCTGTGCGCCAAGGACAGCCGGTATCATCATTGTTTTGGTCCCCTAATTCCCCAGGGAGGCCCAATACCACACGACAACACGGGGGCGTGCCACCCCATACCGCTTCAGTTTTGCCAACATTCCCTCCCACCCCCCACCCCCCCATACAGGGCTGGGATCAGGTGTCCGACAGGCCCCTCCCATTTTCCACAGGGAAGGTGAGGCCTGCAGAGGGTCGGAGGATTGGCAGTGTCCACCCGGCTGGTCAGGGCAGAGCAGGGCTTTTCCAGGGCCGCCTGTCTCTTAATAATAAACGGTGGCTTCCTCTTTTGGGGACGAGTTTTGGCCCCGCTCCGCTCCGCCTCCTCCCGCCGCCGCCTCCGCCAGGGGACAGCAAATGGGAAATTTGAGTTTCCTCTGCTTTGGCCAAGGCTGGCTCTTCCCTACAAGGGGGATTTCTCTATCTGGACTCTCCAGCCTTCTGCTTGTGGGGTCCAGAGGGGGCCCCTGCCGGGAAGCGCCCAGGTAGGTGGGTGGGGGCAGGACGGGAAAGGCCCGGGGCTCCCGGGGAAGGTGAGGGAGGGTTGGGGGGAGGGCTGAAGGCCGAGGCCTGGCTGTCCTCTGACCCCTCTGCACATATGCTGGATTTAGGGGAGCGCTGGGCTGGGGGAGGGCAGTGCAGGGTGGGGCTAGGGAGTGGCAAGCAGGAAGGGAAAAAGACAGACTGAGAGACTGAGAGACTGAAAATCAGAGAGTCAGAGACCTAGAGAGACAGGAGAGACACGGAGAGACAGAGGCAGACGCGCGGAAACAATGAGGCCGGGGGACGGAAAGATCCCTGGCGGCCTCCGACGGGGACCGCGGTCAGATGGAGAGCGAGGGAGGCGCGGGGAAAAGAGGCGGTGCAGAATTACCGAGAGACGCCGGAGAGGCGGAGCGAGATCTCCCGCGAGACACGGAGAGAAGGAACTAGGGACCGAGAGGAAACGGCGGGGTAGACCTTGGAGGGCCAGAACGGAGCTGGAGAGCGGAGGTTCAGAGAAGAGAAAGTTAGGGAAACTTCGCACGGAAGGCCGAGGGGGCGGGACGCCGGGATCCCCACCCGCCCCGCCCCGGAAAACGCGACTTCCGACTGCTATAAAGTGCGGGGCCCCGGGCCCGGCTGCAGCCGCCCGCCGCCGGCCATGTGCCCCCACACCGACGCCGTCCCGGACCCCGAGGCCCAGCGGCCGCCCGCGCCCCCCGGCCCCGCCTGCCGCCCGCTGCCCTGGGCCCTCGGCGTCGCGCTGCTCCTGGTCGCCGGCACCTGCGCCGCCTGCTGGGTCAGCACCTGGGGCGCGTCCCAGGTCCCCACCACGGCCAGCCCCGGGCTCCCCGACGCCCCCGAGCCGCCGCCCGACGCCTGCGCCCGCCTCCGCGACTCTCCGCAGGTGAGATGCGCCCGGAGCCCCGTCTCCATGCCCCCCCCGGCCCCCCCCCCCGGGAGCATCGCTTCTCATCCAAGACTTCGGGGGGCACCCGGGTGAGACCCCATCTGCCTCCCGGGCCTCACAGGGGAACCCCTTCTCCATCGCGGGCCCCCAGGGCTCTTCTTTTTCTCGAACCGTTGAGGGGACTCGAGGTTCTTTCCTAACTCCCGGAGAACCTTGGTTTTCTCCCGCACCCTTGGGGTACCCACTTTCCCTCCCGTGGGCCCCTGGAGGGCATCTCTCTTCTTTACCGAATCACGAGGTTCTGCCCTCGCAGACCCCGGGGCTTGGGGCCCGGGTTGAGCCGCCAGCCTTGGGTGCGCGGGCGTGCTCCTGAGTCCGTGGGGCTCCGGGCCTGCGCAGACCCCGGGGCCCCCCGCTTTCCCGGGGGCTGCGGCCGCGGGAGGGGGAGCCGCCGTTCCACTTCCCGCCTTTGCTTTCCGCAGGCCGCGTTCGCGCAGCTGGTGGCCCAAGATGGTGAGTGTCCTGCGTCATTCCCTTTGGGGGCGCGGGGGTCCGGGGGTGGCGACAAGGTCGAGGAGCCGTCGAGAGAGGGAGGCTTCCACTCCCCCCGTCTGATCCTCTTCCCCCCATTCTCTAAACGCTGTCCCCTCGCCTCTTTGAACCTTCTCTCTCTGACTTTCCCTTGACCCTCTCTGGGTGCCGCTTTTCCTCCTTTGACCTCCCCGTGTGCGCACCCCAGACGGGCGACCCCCGCTCCCCGCGCCGCCCGACCTGTGGTTTGATCCCCCAGATCCCAGCCTGCCCTTGTCTCTCCAGGAACTGGGTTCCTGGAGGTCCAGGCTGGGCTTTCTTCTCTCCCGTTTCCCTTCGCTGCTTCTTCTGAAGGCCTCCTCCTAACCTCTTCCCCTCCCAGACGCTTCCTCCCTGTTCTCCGCTACCTTCCCCTTCCCCTCTTCCTGGCCTTCCCCACGCTCTCCTCTCCCTCCCCTCCCTCTTCCAGATTCTCCTCCCCACCCCTTCCCCAGTGTCTCTCCTCCTTCCTGACACCACCCCCCCCACCCCTCCCTCCACCTCCTCCCTCTCTGAGTCACCTCCACCCCGGATCCCCCATTCCCCTCCCTTGCCAAAACCCTTCCTCCCCTCACCAGCCTCACCTCTTTCCCGGAACCTCTCCCGGAACTTCTTCCTTCGGAGACCTCCCCCCTCCCCCAGAGTGCCAGCGCCCCTCCCCAGGGCTGCACCTCTGCCCCACAAGGTGCTCAGCCAACCTCCCCTCTTTTTCCTCCTTCAGTACAGCTGACTGAAGGGCCCCTGCGCTGGTACAGCAACCCGGCCCTGTCAGGGGTGTTCCTGGGGCCCGGCCTCAGCTACGACCAGCACACGCGGGAGCTGACGGTGACGGAGCCTGGCATCTACTATGTCTTCTTGAACCTGAAAGTGCAGCGGGTGGTGTCTGGCGCCAGTGGCCCCAGCTCCATCTCCATCGCCCTGCACCTGCAGCCACCAGGCGCTGGGGCCGCAGCTCTGGCCCTGACCTTGGACTTGCCTCCATCCTCTTCAGACTCAGCCTCCGGATTCCGGGCCAGCCTCCTGCACCTGGGCGCAGGCCAGCGCCTGGGAGTTCACCTGCGTGCAGAGGGGGGGGCACACCCTGCCTGGCAGCTCGCGCAGGGCGCCACGATCTTGGGCCTCTTCCGAGTGGCCACCAAAGTCCCTGCTGGACTCACCTTGCCGCTGTGGCCCATTGACACGGGGCCTGGGCACCCCCCGCTGGACAGAGAATGAATGCTGCCTTCCTTCACTGGGGCTCCTGGTGACGCCCGGCTATTCTACCTCACCCGGCTTGGCAGGGGTCCTCGCTGCTGACCCCCTCCTCGAGGACTCTCCAAGTCTCTCCCATTCCTGCCCTGAGTCGAACTCTTGGTATTTATTCTGAGCCCGAGCTCAATAATGTACTTTATATTAATCCATTCAGTTTATATTTATTGAACATCTATATGCCAGGCCCTGTGCAGGGCTGGAGAAACATCAGCAAACAAAACAGAAAAAAAAAAAACTATTTATGTTAATATGTGAGAAATAAAGACTCCTCTGCGGCCCTGCTGTGGCATTCAAGGAGCTCATCTTTGGGGGTCTGTGTGACCGTGCCGTGGGGACCTCATGCATGGAATTTGAGTATCTCCTGTGTTGTCAGGCACCGTTTTCGGTATTGGGGACACAGCTTTGAGCAAGACAGATAAGCCCAGCTTTGCCAAGCTGGCAGTCAGGTGTGCCTGCTTCACACTATGACCATGATTGTGTGTGACCAGACCACGTGGGGGAGCGTGAGACGGTGCGTGGCACGGGATTATATAAGACTTAGAAACTTAATGACTACAAAGTATCAAGGCTTTAATATATACCAGGCAGCGCGAGTTATCTTATATGAGACATAACCACCCTATGCTTTAGGGATTTCTTTCCCATTTTATTATTGTTTGGGCTCCTGAAGTTACCTACTCCTTGTATCTGTGCGGTGGACGTACTGTGTAACACCATTCGGCAGGACCTGGCTTGCCAACTCTGTTCCGTGACCTCATGCTGGTAACTTAAAGTCAGC
Organism: Cryptoprocta ferox; assembly: GCA_028646485.1. Classification (NCBI taxonomy): domain Eukaryota; kingdom Metazoa; phylum Chordata; class Mammalia; order Carnivora; family Eupleridae; genus Cryptoprocta; species Cryptoprocta ferox. The sequence continues at coordinate 4,528,297 of CM053574.1, forward strand.
CGTGGGGCCTCTATGTGCAAATGCTTCAGGCTGACTTAATGTATTGTGTGTGGATCGCCTGTTTAAGACCGTGATGGAGGAAATGATGTTAAACATGTGGATTGCGCTTAAAAATGTGTCTTGTCTTGGGCTGTTGCATTGTGCATCGCACACGAAAAATTGAGGAAGTCTTGTGTTTGTGGACCATCATCTGATTTAGCAAAGATGTTGCTCAACATGACTGGCAAGCCAGTGAGCGCGGACATCTTTGTCGTCCCCGTTCATCTGAGTCTTTAAAGGAATAAAATCAACCTATGTTTGGTTGTCACTTGGAACCGCAGGTGGCTCCGGGGCCAGGAGTGGGAAAAATCAAGGGAGGCAATCTGCAGAATGGACGATGGAGTTTGCAATGAAGTGCATTTTACGTATTTTTTGCAGAGTCTGTGCTGCACATTTTTGCCAACAAAATTGATAATAAATGCACATATTCATTTCCCCCCACTCTGGAGAACCAACTGTTGTTAGGCATTTGCTAGCACACCAGTGTCTCCAGACCAGGCTGGCTCCCCATTCCCATAAGGTCCCCACCATGCACATCTGCCTGCTGGTCCAAGCAAACCAGCGGGATCTCAGTTTTTAAAAACATTTTTTTAAATGTCTATTTATTTTTGAGAAAGAGAGGGAGAGACAGAGACAGAGTGCAAGCCGGGGAGGGGCAGAGAGGGAGACACAGAATCTGAAGCAGGCTCCAAGCTCTGAGCTATCAGCACAGAGCCCCACACGGGGCTCAAACCCACGAACCGTGAGATCATGACCTGAGCCGACGTTGGATGGTTAACCAACTGAGCCACCCAGGTGCCCCTTATGCAGGATCTCGGCTTCTTATGCAGGACAAAAGGGCTTGGGGGTGGGCAGAGAAGTCCCCACAGAGCAGATGACCTGGAGGGGCCTTAGGAGGAGGTAAGGGAATGAGGGAGGCAGAGTTGGGAGAGTGGCCTGCACTGGCCAGACAGGATGTGTGTGGGATGGGCAGTGAGGATGCGGATGTGGAGGTGAATGCCCTTTGCCTGACTCACCTCTACCCGTTCTCAAAGAGTCCCTCCTGAGTGGGCAGAACTGGCATTGAGCAGACTCCTATGAATGTCCCCCATACTGGCGTTGGTTGTTCTATGAATAGGAAGTAAGTGCAAAATGACCTGTCAAGGCCCAAGATGCTGTTAAGACAGGAGAAAAAGGTCTGCCAGGTCAACTCGATGAGAAGTGGTTTATTAAAGGGACTTACAAGCAGAGGCAGGTTTGGAGTGGCTGCAAGATAAGCAGGATTCTGGAAGCCCCACCTCCTGTCAGAGCTGCTGGAGGCTGGTTGTCCCTACTAGGGGCCTGCACAGGAGGAGTCATAGTCCTATCTGCAGAGCGATCAAGGACCTCTGATACTCAAGGGTGTGGTTAAATAAAAGGGAAAGAATGTGTGTGTGGGGTGCTCTACTTCAGAGTGATCATCATGGCCATTTGTCCAAGACAGCTTTAGTCTGGTTCACACATTGGCAAATGCCTGTTACTGCCTGTCCCCATTGCTAGATGCTTCCTCTGGACTTCCGCCTGTGCCGTCCAGAACCTTGCACGTGGTGCATCTCCAAGTTGTTGGGGGAAGGGTGCTCTCCAGAAGTCTTCGTCCAGTGGCCAGCTTCCGGCTACCCAGGAAGCCTGGTCGTTGCCTATTTTTGAGTAGCACCCGGTGACGCCTGTCCTCTGGGGTAGCTGATTGGGCCAGAATAGACACATGACTCGAGCCGGGCCAATCAGATCCCCTGCACAGGAACAGGGGTGGGCCTGGCTCTCCTGAGGGTATTGATCAGGAATTGGAAGCCGAATGTGAGAGAGAAGCGTGGAGGGAACTGCGTGCAGAGAGAGAGGGTGGGGAGGAAGGTGTGTGGGGATTCACACATGAGGCCAAAGAGCCCTAAAGAGACAGCGGAGCTACCTGGGTTTCCTGCGTGTCTCTTCCCGTTGATGTGGGGAGACCCTAGGAGCATTAGTGTCATGGGGCTGCTGTAACAAAGTGCCATAAACTGGGCGGCTTAGAGCACCAGACAATTATTGTCTGCCAGTCCTGGAGGCCGGAAGTTCAAATTCAAGGTGTTGGCAGGTGCCCTCTCCGAAGGCCCTGCCTCTTCCAGCTTCTGGTGGGCGCTGGCCCTCCCTGGCGTTCCTTTCCTGGCTGCTGACGTTACTCTCATTTCTGTCTCCACTGGGGCATAACTTTTCCTTCTTTGTGTCTTATCTGTTTCTCTTCTGTTTGTATAAGGACACGGCTCACACTGCTTGTATACTGTTTGTATAAGGAGGGCTCACACTGCTTCAGTATAACGTGTTAATTTAACTAGTGATATCTGCAAAGACCCTATTTCCAAATAAGGTCACATTCTCAGGTTCCAGGAAGGACACAATTTTTTTTTTTTTTTTTTTTTTTGGCGGCTGGGGGCGGGGGCAGCATTATTCAACCCAGTACATTTAGTATCTACCCTTGGCAGCCATGAGAAACTTGGGGGCTCTCCCATGTGAATTTCCTTCTGGGGTGGGTTCCATTCCTTGCTGCTCCAGGGTGCAGGCCTTCAAGGCTGTCGGTGCCTTTCTTGGTAGTTTTGGGATCTGAGAGTCTGTCCTACTTTCTGGGTTATTTGGTCTGTGGATGTCCCACAGCAAGGATACTTGGGCCCCGTAATGTTGTAGGATGTTACTAATACCCAAGGTATACATACAGATGGAATTTGACAATAGTGACAGTAATGACAGCTGACATTTATTAATGCTTACTGTTCCCAGGCACTAATTGCTTTGCAAAGACTCTGGCAGGAAGGCACTATTTTATTTTAATTCCCATTTTACAGGCAAAGAAACTAAGGCCCAGGGAGCTTAGCCCAAGGTCACACAGCTAATAACTGGTAGAGTGGTTGACAGTGTGACTTGTAGAGGCAGGCTTTCTGGAACGCTAGTCACTTCCAAGTGACCTCATAGAATACAGAAAAATAGGGGCTGAATTGTGTCCCCCCTCGTTCACATGTGGAGCCCTATCAGCTCAGGACCTCAGAATGTGACTGCATTCGGAGATGGGGTCTTTACAGGGGTAATTATGTTAAAATGAGGGCATTAGGCTTGGCCCTAATCCAGTAGGACCAGTGTCCTTGTAAAAAGGGGTTTTTGGAGACAGACACACATACACAGAGGCAATGCCATGTAACATCTATAAATCAAGGCGGGTCAGGCCTGGAACAGACCCTTCCCTTGCAGCCTCAGAAAGAACCAGTCCTGACCACACTTTGATTTTGGACTTCTGGTCTCCAGAACTGTGAAAGAATAAATATCTTTGTTTCAGGTGCCCATCTTGTGCTACTTTGTTATGATATAGCCCTAGCAGACTAACACAGGTGGTTACAGGAGTCTGATGCGTTTAAGACACATTCAATGCACAGTGCCAGGCTCTCGGTAAGCACTCAATACCTTTCACACCAACGTACACACGGAATGCTACAGTGACACATAGGTGTGCAACAAAGAAACAATGGAGTGCCTGGGTGGCTCAGTCTGTTAAGTGTCCAACTCTTGATTTTGGCTCAGGTCATGATCTCATGGTTGGTGAGATAGAGCCCTTCATCACGTGCTGAGCTGACAGCGTAGAGCCTGCTTGGGATTCTCTCTCTTCCTCCCTCTCTGCCCCTCCTGTGCTCATTCTCTCTCTCTCTCTCTCTCTCAAAAATAAATAAACTTAAAAAAAGAAACAATTCACAGGAGAGGGGGTACAAGGACACATTTGTGATGTTATAAAGTCACCCTTGCCAAGATGGAGATTACAAAGTTACAAAGGCAATTCTAGAAAAATGTGATGTTGTATAAACAACCACAGAGGGGTGCCTGGCTGGCTCAGTTGGTTAGGGCTCTGGTCTTGATGATCTCTCCGTTGGTTGTGAGATCTAGCCCCATGTTGGGGTCTGCGCTGAGTGTGGAGTCTGGGTGATTCTCTCTGTCCCCTGCCCCTCCCCTGCTCTCTCTCTCTCTCTCTCTCTCTCTCTCTCTCAAAATATAAAATAAAAACAAAAAAGTTAAAAAAAATACAACCATGGATTCATTGTCCTGGTTCTACAAGCTTAAAATCCCCAAACAGAAAAATCTTCATAAACTCGTTCAGCAACCCAAATGGACTGAACTCATATGAATGTGTTTATGATGTTTACTTATTCCCTAGCTCAGATATTCCTGTAATAGAGATATTAGAATGCTTGATTAATGGGTGCCATTCCAGAAGCTCGTGGTGTGTGGTAGTAATATATGTATAGTATATACAGTATGAGTCCCCTCTAATATGATGTAATTTATATGGTACGAGTCTGCTTTATTACTCACACAAAACCACTGCTGGCTCTTCTGGCCACCAAATCTGTGGAGGCTTTTCTTGACACAAATAAACAATTCTCAGCCACCAACAAGGAGTCATCTGGGAGTCCCCCACCCACACTCCACCCCAGAGTCACCTCACAGAACAAAGGTGCTTCCTAGTGTTTTTATTACTTAGGAATTTACTAGGGTTTAGAAGTCCTGTGTTGGAGGTGAGGTCAGATCTATATCTATATCTATCTATATCATTTATTTCTTTATCTATCTATCCATATATGTCATATTACCAGTGTAAATGCTGGATTCCAAAACATTTGGCTTCTAGGGCTTGGGATCAGGGACTGTGGAGTTGTATGAGAGCCTGGGCTGTAAATGCAGACCCTTCACAAGAGGTGGGACGTACAAAGAGTGATGGCCCACCCACACCATCCCAGGGACAGTACTCTTTGGAGGGGGATTTCCTGTCTGAGGTTTCTCAGATTTTTCAAGTGCATTTCCAACCTCTCTGTGAAGAGTCAAGACTCTTCTCATCCCTCTCTTGCTTCCCACAGGCTCTGGCTTGGTCTGCTCAGGAAACCCCTGCTACCCAGGATGGGGATGGGGATGGGGATGGGTCTGAGGCCACTAAGCAGAGACCCTTCATCCCCCACCCCCACTCCCAGCAGCGCTGTGGGATGAATTTCCAGTGATGGAAGCAGAGTGGAAAGCCTGAAGCCTTGACCAACTTCTCATGTGCCTCTGTGTGTATGTGTGTGTGTGTGTGTGCGCGCGCACGCGGGTGCTGGGAGCAGTATGGTGAGGAAGGAGTGGAGACGGGTCTGCAGAGCAATTTTTCAAATGGCGTTAAGAATACCTAACATGAGAGCTGCCCTATTAGCAATATTGGAAGTGCACAATACAGTATTGTCAGCTACAGGCATAATGTTGTCCAGTGGAGCTCTAGAATGTTGTCCAGTGGAGCTCTAGAGCTTGGATAACTGATACTCTGCCCCTACTGAATGTGAATGACAATTACCTGGTTTCCCCGGGGTCAGATTTCTATGAATCTGACTACTTCAGATACCACATGTAAATAAAATCTTGTGGTATTTGTCTTACAATCTGTGTCTGTCTTATTTCACATAGTATAATGTCTTCCAGGTTCATCCATGTTGCTGCAAATGGCAGGGTTTCCTCCTCTCTTTTTTTTCTTTTTTTTTTGGGGGGGTAATTTTTGAGAGACAGAGAGAGACAGATCATGAGCAAGGGAGGGGCAGAGAGAGAGGGAGACACAGAATCTGAAGCAGACTCCAGGCTCTGAGCGGTCAGTTCAGCACAGAGCTCGACATGGGGCTCGAATTCATGAACCATGAGATCATGACCTGAGCCAAAGCTGGAGGCTTAACTGACTGAGTCACCCAGGTGCCCCACCAAGTGTGCATTTTAGACTCACACAGAGCTGAGTTCAAGCCCTCATTTTGCCAGTGCTAGCTGAGCTGTGCACCCTTGTACAAGTGCATTGACCTCTCTGTGCCTAGTGTCTTCAGTTGTAAAATTGGAAAACATTTTGTGTCTCATGGGCATTTAAGAGTATTCAGTCAGCGAGTGGGTTTAATAGCATAGTGCCTTGTGCTTCACTCAAAATATGGAAGCTGTTATCAGTTGAGTCACAGGGAGATGGCACCGAAGGTCCCAAGTGCATCAGGCAAAGAGAGAGTTTGGGGAAGTGAGTTCCAGGTGGGCAGGGCAGCATGTACAAAAGTCAGAGGTAGGAGGGTGACCACAACAGTGTGAAATGGGGGGAAGGGGTTAGACCATGCAAGCTCGAAGATGCCAGCCAGTTTTACCCTGAGCACAATGGAGTGTTAGGAATACAAGAGGTCAGATTAGCTTTTTGAGTAGATCTCTGTGGCAAGGATGTCGAGTTACAATGAAAAGCAGAAAGTAGAGGCAAGGAGGCCCATGGGATTACTCAGCTAAGAGAGAGTAGGAGGTTTGGGATGGTATGTTAGGTTTGAAGATGGAGAGGTGATGTGGGCATATACGAGACAGAAAAGGAACAGGAGTTGGCAAATCTTTGAGTATGGGTGAGAGGGAGGAGAAAGAGAAGCCAAGACTTGCGGCTCATGCAACTGGATAGATAAATGGCATTTAGCGATTTGGGGACCCTGGAAGCTCATGGGTCATTTTGGGATGTATGGAATTTCCAGGTCCCTCTGAAGGGACCCTTAATATTCATTAAGTAGGTTCTGTGGCTATGTAAGCTCTCTGGCTGGGATGGAGATTTAAGAGTTGTTGGTATATTTATGTAAAGGATGTTCAGGGCAAGGATGAGATCTTTTAGAATAACAAGTGAAGAGGTAGCAGAAAAGCAGGTCTAAGACCAATCACAGAGGAACTTCTGTATATAATGGTTCAGTAGGAGGTCAGACGTGCACAAAAGCCTGAGAAGCAACACCCAAACAAGAAAGAGGAAAATCAAGATCCCAAGGAATGTACTTCAAAGGAGGAAGTAGTGCTTAATGATATCTGATACTGCAAAAAGTCCGTTAAGATGAGAACTAAAAATAACCTCCAGATTTTGAATCATCAGAATCATGAGTGGTTAACTCTTCTCAGGGGCATGAATGAATCAAGTTGCATCAGAGTGGCTTGAGTAATTAGTGACAAGTTAAGACTTTGAGATTGCCTCTACAGGCAACTTCTTTTAAAGAAGTAAGTATTTGGGGCTCCTGGGTGGCTTAGCTGGTTAAGCGTCTGACTTCAGCTCAGGTCATGATATCATGTTTTGTGGGTCCATGCCCCACATTGGGCTCTGTGCTGACAGCTCGGAACCTGGAACTGCTTTGGATTCTGTGTCTCCTTCTCTCTCTCTGCCCCTCCCCCGCTTGCTCTCTGTCTCTCTCAAAAGTAAATAAACATTAAAAAATTTTAAAGAAGGAAGTATCTGGAGCTCCCTTTGGCAGAACAGACACTAAAATTGGAAGGATACAGAGAACACTGGCATGCAACCTGCATTAGGGTGACATGCAGATTCGAGAAGCATTCCATAATAGAAAAAAAAGTATTTGGAAATAATTTCAGATTTCAAGAAAAGTTACATGAATAAAAAGGGCACAAAGAACAACCACATATCCTTCATCCAGATGCATCAGTTGTTAACATTTTGTCGCATTTTCTTTAGCATGCATTCTACCCGGCCCCGGTACAAGAGTATAAACTGGAAGTACTTATTTAAGATGAGTCAGACAAGAACAAGATTATTAAGAAAGAAACCCAGAGGAAACCAGAACCTCAAAGGCTGGGGCAGTTCTAGGAAATTCCAAATGTGGTGTAAGTGGATTCAAGAAATAGGAGGAAGTTTTGGGGTATTTATCAAGGTGATTACTTAGAAAGAAACATAAGAGGGTGGGGGGACTGGGCAAAATGGGGGAAGAGGAGTGGGAGATAGAGGATTCCAGTTATGGAATGAGTAAATTGTGGGGATGAAAAGCACAGCATAAAGAATATAGTCAATGGTATTGTGATAGCATTGTATGGTGACAGGTAGTGGCTGCATTTGTGCTGAGCACAGCATAACACATAGACTTGTTGCATCACTATGTTGTAATCTGAAACTAGTTTAACATTGTGTGTCAAATATACTCAAGAAAGAGAGAGAGAAAGAAGAAATAAAGAAGAAAGGGGAAGAAAGAGAGAGAGAAAGGAAAGAAAGAAAGAAAGAAAGGAGGGAGGGAGGGAGGGAGGAAGGAAGGAAGGAAGGAAGGAAGAAAGAAAGAAAAAGAAAGAGAAAGAGAGACAGAAAGAAGGAAGAAAGGAAGGGAGGAAGGAAAGAAAGAAAAAGGAAAGAAGGAAGGAAGAAAGGAAGAAAGAAAAGAAAGAAAGAGAGAGAGAGAAAGAAGAAAGGAAGGAAAGAAAGAAGAAAGGACAAAGGAAGAAGAAGGAAAGAAGAAATAAGGAAAGAAGAAAGAAAAGTCACACATGGAAACTAGCTGGGTTAGTCCTACCTTCTCTTCTGTTCTACACACTGAGCAAACCCAAGGATATAATTTATCCTTAGGCTAAATCAGTGGATGTAACATATCACTCCTCTCCTGGTCAATTTATAGCAAATAAAATGGGCAGGAGAATTGGATTGTCTTTTTTTAAAATTTATTTAATTTATTTAATAATTGATTTAATTTATTTAATAATTGATTTATTTTTAAGTAATCTCTATGCCCAACGCAGGACTTGAACTTACTACACCCTGAGATCAAGAGTCGCGTGCTCCACTGTCTGAGACCATGGGTGCCCCAGGAGAGTTGGAAGTTTCAAACTCAAAGCTGAGCAGGCAACTAAGGATCATGGGGCATGTGACCAAAATCAACGCTATGAGAGACATACCCTGAACTCCACATCAGCAGAAAAGAACCAATGCCTGAAGATGCAGAGCTTATAGAACAAACAAAAGACTCCAGAATTAGTCTAAACCATTTCCCTAGAAAGGCTTTGACAAGCTTTAGATATGATATTTAAATACATGACTAATAAGATCTATAAGAACATTCCCTCAAATTGAGCAAAACCTTCTATTATCAAACTTTCAGAGAGATATTAAAGCTTAAAGATTAAACATTGTTGCTGATTAAAGTTAGGATATTAAGGTGCAAAAAGTTGATTTACCAGAGTGAGATCGGACAACACCTTTTCATTCACTCATTTATTTACTCAGCAAATATTTACTGGAGTTTTCTAATGTGTGAGCATGTTTCTAGGTACTGGGAATACAGGGTAAGGAAGAGAGACTGGGGTTCTACTTATATTCTAGCTCAGGAGTCAGCAGGCCATCACTTGTTTTTGCAAGTGAAGCCTTACTGGAACATGGCCATGGTTATTTGTTTATGCATTGTGAATGGTTGCTCTTGTGGCCTAGTAGTGGAGTTGAGTAGCTGTGACAGAGGCCAAATGGCCTGTGAAGGCTTAAATATTTACTGTCTGGACCTTTACAGAAAATATTGCTCATCTCCCTTCTAGATAACCCCTAAGTATAATAATTCAAGATGGCATAAATGCTGTATTAGTCGGAGTTCTCCAGAGAAACAGAACCAATAGGATGAACATGTATGTGTAGAGAGATTTATTTTGAGGGATTGGCTCACACAACTGTGGGGTCTTGCAAGTCTGAAAACTGGAGGGTGGGCCAGCAGGCTGGAGACCCAGGGAAGAGTTAAAGTTACAGTCCTGAATCTGAAGGTATTCTTTTTTTTTTTAAATTTTTAATGTTTATTTATTTTTAAGACAGAGAGAGACAGAGAGACAGAGGCAGAGGGAGACAGAGTGCAAGCAAGGGAGGGGCAGAGAGAGAGAGAGAGAGAGAGGGAGACACAGGATCCGAAGCAGACTCCAGGCTCTGAGCTGTCAGCACAGAGCCCGACATGGGACCTGAACCCACAAACTATGAGATTATGACCTGAGCTGAGGTCGGTTGCTTTAGCACCTGAGCCACCCAGGCGCCCCTACACTTGTCTTTTCTATGTGGCTTGGGCTTCTCACAGCATGGCAGGCTCTCATGGTGCTGGATTCCAAGAGGCAGGGAGTGGAGGCTCCCAGGACCGCTCAACACTATACCTGAGAGTCACTTATGTCATCTGCTATTCTTTCCTTAGAACCCACCCAAATTTAAGGAGGTAGAGAAAGTGACTCTTGAGGGGCAAGTTCCAGTCGCAGAAAGGCCCATTGAGATGGGAGATGTTAGGACACTCATCTTTGGAACACACCATCTGCCGTGGCTTGTTAGGAGGATTCAATAAAATGATGCATCTTTAGCAACCAGAGAAGGCTTCTTGTTTCAGGAAGTGGTAGAGCCTGGTATGTAGGATGAAATGCAGATGAGAGAGACCCACCTCTGGCTTGCCAAAGTGTAAGCTCCATGATAGCAAGAGTTTGGAATTTACTGATGAATCCTAGGCATTGAGAACAGTGCCTGATACATTAGGCACTCAACAAATATAGGTGGGTAAGGAGGAAACACAATATTGAGCATTTCAGGGCACCACCATGGGGTGGGGAAAGCAAACAAGAGGCTCACAGCATTTGGTGTGGCTTCATAGGACCCACAGAAGTCTTACAATCTTAAGAATTCCCCCCAAGAAGGAACAGGAAGTGTGCAGTGGCTACATCCATAGAGAAGGTCTGAGAGCCTCAGAATACCTAGTAGTGCTGACTGGTGAAGGCATCTCTCTCCTCCAGCCAGTTAGTAAAGACTGAAAGACATGAGCCATTCTTCAAATCTGAAGACAGCAATGCAAGACTTTAAGGAACATGAAAAATCAAGAAAATGAGACACCACCAATGAAACACAATAATGTTTCAGTAATTAACCCAAAGAAACCTAAATATGGTGAGGGGGAAGTAAGAGGGTAGAGTTATTTTATGTGGTTGAAGTTAAGTGGTAATCAGCTTAAAAAGATTGTTTTAACTATGAGATGTTTTATGTAAGTCTCATGAGAACCGCAGAGCAAAAACTGATAGTAGATACAAAAACGATAAAGGGAAAAGAATCAAAGCGTATCACTATGGAAAATTGTCAAATCAAAAAGGAGGGTAGCAAGAAAGGAATAAAGGAACAAAGGACCTACAAACAGCCAGAAAACAATTAATAAGATGGCAGTAGTATGTCCTTACCAATCAATAGTTACTTTAACTGTGAATGGATTAAATTCTCCAATCAAAAGACATAGAGTGGAGGGGCACCACGGTGGCTCAGTCAGCTGAGCATCTGAATTGTGATTTCAGCTCATGTCAGCATACATTGAGCCCTGCATTGGGCTCTTCACTGAGCATGGAGATTCTCTCTCTCTCCCTCGGCCCCTCTCTGCTGCTTGCATAGTTTCTCTCTCTCTCTCTCTCTCTCTGTCTCAAAAAAAAAAAAAAAAAGACATAGAGTGGATGAATAGATTAAAAAAAAAAACCGAGACACGACTATATTTTGCCTACAGGAGAGACATGTTAGCCTTAAGAACACAGAAAGACTTGAAGTGAAGGGGTGGAAGAAGACATTTTGTACCAATGGAAGCCAAAAGAAAGCAGGGGCAACTATGCTTTTATCAGACAAAATAGACTTTAAATAAAATCTTCTACAAAAGACACAGTCATTATATAATGATAAAGGAGTCACTTCATCAAGAGGTTATAACAAATATATATTTCCATGGTATGCAGATATCAGAAAATCTGAAGGGAGACATAAACAGTCTTCCAATAATAATAGAGGACTTCAATACCCCATTTCAATGGTGGGTAGATTAGCCAGGCGAAAAATCAATAAGGAAACATGCGATGTGAACTGTACTTTGGGCTGAATAGACCTAACAGGATACAGGACATTTCATCCAACACCAACAGAATACACATCCTTTGGTACACATGGAACATTCTTCGGGATAGATCATATGTTCACAAATTTAAGAAGGTTGGAATCAAATCAAATATCTTCTCTAACCACAGTGATATGAAACCAGAAATCAATAACAGGAAGGAAATGGAAACATTCATGAATATATAGAAGTTAATCAATACACTCCTGAACAATCAATGGGGCAAAGAAAAAAATCAAAAGGGAAATTAAAACATATCACAGAGCAAATGAAGATGGGAATATTATATACCAAAAGTTATGGAATGCAGCAAAGCAGTTGGACAAGTTAGAAGAAATGGATAAATTCCTAGAAACCTACAACCTGCTGAGATTAAATCATGAAGCAATAGAAAATCGTGACCAACAGACCAATGACTAGCAAGGAAATTTAACCAAAAATCAAAAGTCTCCCAACAAACAAAAGTCCAGGACCAGATGGTTTCTCTGATTAATTCTTCCATACATTTAAATAAAAATTAATATCAGTCCCTCCCAAACTCTTCCAAATAACAGAAGAGGGGAGAACTCTCCCAAATTCATTTTATGAGGCCAGTGTTGCCTGGATACCAAAGCTGGACAGGGACATAACAAGTGATCAAAACAGTACAGTACTGGCATAAAAACAGACACAAATCAATGGAACACGATAGAGAGCCCATAAATAGACCTGAGCATACGGGCAATTAAAATGGGCAATTTGGGGCGCCTGGGTCGCTCAGTCAGTTAAGCATCTGACTTCAGCTCAGATTATGATCTCATGGAACTCGTAAGTTCGAGCCCAGCGTTGGGCTCTGTGCTGACAGCTCAGAGCCTGGAGCCTACTTTGGATTCTGTGTCTCCCTCTCTCTCTGCTTCTCTCTCCCTCATATTCTGTCTCTCTCTCACACAAAAATAAAAAAATAAACATTACAAAAATTTTTTTAAAATGGGCAATTAATTTATGACAAATGAAGCAAGAGTATACAACGAGAAAATAACAGTCTTTTCAACAACTGATTTTGGGACAACTGGGTGGCCATGTGTAAAGGAACGAAACTGGACCCCGTATCTTACACCACACACAAAAATTAACTCAAAATGGATTAAAGACTTGAATGTAAGACCAGAAACCATAAAACTTCTAGAAGAAAACAAGCAGCAAGCTCTTTGACATAGTCTTGGTGATGATTTTTCAGAACCAACTCCAAAAGCAAAGGCAAAAAAACAAAAATAAACAAATGCGACCAAGTCAAACTAAAAAGAAAGCTTCTGCAAGGCAAAGGAAACCATCAACCAAGTGAAAAGACAACCCACTGAATGGAAGAAAATATTTGCAAACCATTTATTTGATAAAGAGTTAGTCTTCAAAATATATAGGGAACTCATACACCCTACAGAAAAAAAAAATTCCAAAGAACAAATGGGCAAAGGACCTGAGTAAACTTTTTCCAAAGAAGAGATACAAATGAACAGCAGATACATGAAAAGGTGTTCAACATCGCTCAGCATGGAAATCAAAATGATAATAGATGTTACTTCATACCTGGTAGAAAGGCTTTTACCAAAAAAAAAAAATAATAATAATAATAACAATTGTTGGCAAGGAAGTGGAGAAAAGAGAACCTATATGCACTGTTGGTGTGAATGTAAATTGGTGTGGCCATTGTGGCAAATGATATGGAAGTTTCTCAGAAAATAAAAAATAGAAGTACAGCAATCTCACTTCTGGGTATGTGTCTGAAGCAAACAAAATCAGAATCTTGAAGGGATATGGGTACCTTCATGCTCCCTGTAACATTACTTTCAATAGGCAGGATGTGGAAATAACCTAAGTGTTCACTGATAGATGAGTGGATAAAGAAAATGTGATATATATATATATATCCTTTTATTATAAATAGAATGCTATTATATATGGAATTATATATTATGATATTTGTTTTGTATATATTATTTATATACTATATATAAATGGATGTATTTATAAATATATAAATAGAATATCATTGAATAAAATATGTGATTAATGTATTAACACATATTAATTATATACTTATAGATTAATTATGGTTAATAAATTGATATTAATGTGTTGATAACACATTGATATTATATATATAATTTTTCTTTTTTTAAATGTAATTTATTGTCAAGTTGGCTAACATACAGTGTACACAGTGTGCTCTTGGTTTTGGGGGTAGATTCCCATGATTCATCGCTTACATACCACACCCAGTGCTCATCCCAACGAGTGGCCTCCTCGATGCCCGTCACCCATTTTCCCTTCTCCCCTGCCCCCCCCCATCAACCCTCAGTTTGTTCTCTATATTTAAGAGTCTCTTATGGGTTTGCGTCCCTTCCTCTCTGTTTGAAACCATTTTTTTCCCTTCCCTTTCCCCATGGTCTTCTGTTAAGTTTCTCAAGTTCCCCATAAGAGTGAAAACATAGGATATCTGTCTTTCTCTGACTTAATTCCCTTAGCATAGTACCCTCCAGTTCCATCTACATTGATGAAAATGGCAGGATTTCAATCTTTCTCATTGCCAAGTAGTATTCCATTGTATATGTAAACCACATCTTCTTTATCCATTCATCAGTGGGATGGACATTGGGCTCTTTCCATAATTTGGCTATTGTTGATAGTGCTGTTATAAACATTGGGGTACACGTGCCCCTATGCATCTGCACTCCTGTATCTTTCGGATAAATTCCTAATAGTGCTATTGCTGGGTTGTAGGGTAATTCTATTTTTAATTTTTTGAGGAACCTCCACACCATTTTCCAGAGTGGCTGCACCAGTTTGCATTCCCACTAACAGTGCAAGAGAATTCTCCTTTCTCCACATCCTCGATAACATTTGTTATTTTCTGAGTTGTTAATTTTAGCCAGTCTGGCCGGTGTGAGTTGGTATCTCAATGTGGTTTTGATTTGTATTTCCCTGATGATGAGTGATGTTGAGCATCTTTTCATGTGTCTGTGGCCAACTGGATGTCTTCTTCGGAAAAGTGTCTATTCATGTCTTCTGTCCATTTCTTCACTGGATTATTTGTTTTTCGGGTGTTGAGTTTGGTAAGTTCTTTATAGATTTTGGATACTAACCCTATATCTGATATGTTGTTTGCAAAAATCTTCTCCCATTCCATCAGTTGCCTTTCAGTTTTGTTAAGTGTTTCCTTTGCTGTGCAGAAGCTTTTTATCTTGATGAGGTCCCAATAGTTCATTTTTGCTTTTATTTCCCTTGTCCTCAGAGACATGTCAAGTAAGAGGTTGCTGTGGCTGAGGTTGAAGAGGTTGTTACCTGTTCTCTCCTGTAGGATTTTGACGGTTTCCTGTTAATGTTTATTTATTTTTGAGGGGGAGGGTAGGGGCAGAGAGCGAGGAAGACACAGAATCCGAAGCAGCTCCAGGCTCTGAGGTGTCAGCACAGAGCCCGATGCAGGGCTCAAGCCCATGAACCACGAGATTATGACCTGAGTTGAATTTGGACGCTTAACCAACTGAGCCACTCAGGCACTCCTATCTTTTTATATATTAATATTGTTGAGCCATAAAACAGTAGAAATTCTAACATTTATGACAATGTGCACGAACCTGAAGTAAAATAAACCAGACAGAGAAAGAAAAATACTGCATGATATTACTTATACATAGACTCAGGGGTGGAAAAAAAGCTCAAATTTATAATAACAGAGTAGAACCATGGTTACCAGGGTGGAGAAAATGGGGAGATATTGGCCAAAGGGTGCAAACTTTCCCTTATAAGATGAACAAGTTTGGGACACCGGGGTGGCTTGGTCAGTTAAGTGTCTGATCCTTCGTTTTGGCTCCAGTCATGATCTCACGGTTTGTGAGTTCGAGCCCCGCATCAGGCTCTACACTGGCAGTGCAGAACCTGCTTGGGGTTCTCTTTCTTGTTGCCCCTCCCCACCCTCAAAACAAATAAATAAAATTAAAAAAATATGAACAAGTTCTGTGGATCTGATGTACAGCACTGTAACTATACTGTATTGTATAATTGAAATTTGCTGAGAGTAAATTTTAAGCCTTCTTACCACACATCACAAAAAGGTAACTGTGTAAAATGATAGAGGTGTTATTGACTTTATTGTAGTAATTCTTTCACAATGTATAGGTATGTCAACTCATCACACTGTACACTTTATTTTTTTGATGTTTATTTTTAAGAGAGAGAGTGAGTGAGCGAGTGGGGGAGGAGCAGAAAGAGAGGGAGACACAGAATCCGAAGCGGGCTCCAGGGTCTGAGCTGTCAGCACAGAGCCCGACGTGGGGCTCAAACCCACAAACTGTGAGATCATGACCTGAGCCGAAGTCAGGCACTCAACTGACTGAGCCACCCAGGAACACCATGTTGTACACGATGTATACAATTGTATTGATCAGTTATACCTCAATAAAGCTGGTGAGGAGGTGGTAAAAGTCCCTTTGAGTGTAGTTGCTCATTTGGACATTAGACATTTCATGCTGCCTGCTTCCATTTCTGCTTCCCTCCCTAAAAAGGTGAATAGGGACATGGGGGATGTAGTGAGGCTTGAATATCTTCATGGCGATGAGACACAGGTGGCCCCTAGTTAATACATTTGGTATGCCTTTCGTCTAGAATATTTCCTGCAAATATTCTCTGTTGTATGATGTTTACTTCTTTGTGCTATCTATAGCACGATGCACTTGACTTGTTTTTGCCATGGAAAATATCAGAATTGTAAATATTTTTAGATGCATAGATAAAAAGCCATATTTGGTACTTTAAAACTTCTGGTCAGAAGTATTTGCATGCTGCATACTGTTTACTGTGTCCTATGAAATGGAAACTTGATGCTAATTCCTGATCTCAAAGAAGCATGTGATCACAGGCACCAGTTCTGTAGAAACTATCACTTAAACTATTATTTGGGAATATCTAAACTTGTTTAAAAGGAAGGAAAGGAGTCAGCCTGTATTTTGGAGATTACCTGATGATGAATTTTACTGTTTGATTTTTTTCTCATGGCGGGGGGGAAGAGTTTCAGAATATGCTGCTATCAGTAACTAGTCACAAACCCATTTGTGATCAAAGACGTATCAGAAAAAAATTTTTTGTTCTGGTCACCATTGTCTGTCTAGGTAAATATTTTGATTTCTAGTATAATGACAGTTTTTTCCCTTAAGGATAAAACAACTTATTCTTTTAAGATAAATGTTCCCTGGGGCTCCTGGGTGGCTCAGTTGGTTAAGCATCCCACTTCGGCCCAGGTCATGATTTCACAGTCCATGGGTTCGAGCCCCGCATCGGGCTCTGTGCTAACAGTTCAGAGCCTGGAGTCTGCTTCGGATTCTGTGTCTCCCTCTGTCTCTGCCGCTGCCCCACTTGTGCTCTTTCTCTCTCTCTCAAAAATAAAATAAATGTTAAAAACTAAAAAAAAAAAAACTAAAAAAAAAAGATAAACGCTCCCCTTTATTAGATTAAAAAGAAATCAGACATGAGGGATGTGTACGGATACAGAGACAAGATATGAAGTTCTCTAATCCACATCACGGTTGTTTCGATGGGGTTTTGAGAACCAACCGAAACCATATCATTTTCCATCATAAAGGCAAGTAAAACTATAGAAAGGGCAACTAAATCTTGGCCCAGAAAAAGATAACTACCAGGGTACCCGGGTGGCTCAGTCAGTTAAGCATCAGACTCTTGATTTTGGTTCAGGTCATAGTTTCGGTTCAGGTCATAATCTCAGGGTTCATGAGAGCGAGCTCCACGTCAGGCTCTGTGCTGACATCGTGGAGTCTGCTTGGGATTCTCTCTCTCTCTCTCTCTCTCTCTGACAGGTGTTCTCCCTCTCTCTCTTAAAATAAATATATAAACATTAAAAACATAAAGAAAAGGATAACTACCCACTGACAGCCCCCTCCATCCCCAACCTCAAGATTCTTCTTTCCCTGGGACCACATAAAGGGTGATTGTGGTACTCTCCTAATATATATATATATATATATTTGAGAGAGAGAGAGAGAGAGAGAGTAAATAAATGTGCTGAATCTTGGCTCTGCCTTGTGGGGACGGAGAGACCAGAGAGGAGCAAGGGGGCCGAGGAGAGAGGGGCCGGGGCACAGACCTGTGAGTGACAGGGTCACTTTGGAATGGGATTCTCTGGACCCAGCTGCCGCAATGGCTTGGATCAGAGATCAACCACCCCACCAAACCCTTCTCAAATTCCTGACTCTTCCAATTTTAAGCAAAATAAAGCCAGCACTTTTGTGTAGCAGTAAAGCAGCCAAAACGGTGATGGGCTATCATTCTGATTCTAGCACTTGACGTAATTTTCCTAAGGTGGGGGCTCAGGGCTCGCACCCAGACGGTTTGGTTCCAGGCTTATCATTGTGCTTCCTCCAAAACCCAGATTCATGGTTCTCAACTGGGGGTGACTCTGTCCGCCCCCCTCCCTGAGGGACACCAGGCAATGTCTGCAGACACCTGTGGTTATCACATGGGCGGGAACTCTGGGCATCGAGTGCACGGGGGCCAGGGATGCTGCTCGACCCCTCGAAGTGCCCAGGATGCCCCCACCACGGAGAACCATCCAGCTCCAAGTGTCAATAGCGCTGAGTTTGGGAAACCCCATTCTAGACCTCAGAATCTGGTAATTCTGCTTACGAGATGCTCTGTATCACGCACTGGCTGCGGGTCTGGAGTAAGGATCCCTTTCGGAAGTGTAGCACCCGGCTCCAGGAAGGCTGTCCTAGTCAGCCTGAGCTGACATCATAAAATACTATAGATTCAGGGAGGGGGGTGGTGTAGACAACAGACATATATGTTCTCCCAATTCTGGAGGCTGAGAAGTTCAAGAGCAAAGCTCAACAGGGTCAGTTTCTGGCAACTACTCTCCTGGCTGGCAAACAGCCACCTGCTTGCTGCGTCCTTACAGGGGGATGGTGGGGAGGGGGGAGAGAGAGAGAGAGAGAGAGAGATATGTGAGTGGGGGGAGGGGTAGAGACAGGGAGAGAGAATCCCAAGCAGGCTCCGTATTGTCTGCGTGGAGCCCAATGTGGGGCTTGAACCCACCAACCATGAAATCATAACCTGAGTCAAAACCAAGATTCCGACGCTCAACCGACTGAGCCACCCAGGCGCCCCTTGTCGAACACTTTTGACACCAGATGTGTGGGTTTCCCCCCACACCGGCCAATTCTCTGACACCAGCTGGGTGTCCTATGATTCAACCCCCTCCCCATCTATCTGGAATTAGTGGGAGATCCCACCCGTTAAGGGCTCTGTCCCCCGAGACTGCCCACCCCTCCTCCACTTCAGATGCCAACCATGTCTGGGCCTCTGACCAACCCGCTGAGTAACGGGTTCCCACAACTCCTTGGGTTGATAATTTGCAATCCCAAACTCAGAGAACTCAGGAAAACAGTCTACTAACTAGATTAACTGTTTGTTAGAAGAGAATACACGAGTTGGCAACGGGGAGATGGAAGAGATTCATGGGGCCGAGTTTGGAGAGGCGTCAAGCTTCTGTGCCTTGTCGGGATAGACGCCCTGCCCTCCGAAAACGCCTTCGGGTCAGAGCCTTCATTATGTAGGCATGGTTGATTAAATCATTGACCATTAGTGCTGAGCTCACTTTCCAGTCCTTCTTCCCACGTAGGTCATGAGGGGGTGGGGCTGAAAGTTCGAACCCTCTAAATTACTTTCGTTCCGTGGCAGCCAGCTCCCCCATCCTTAGGGGGTTTCCAAAAGTCACTTCATTATCACAAACCCAGGCATGTTTGAGTTTAAAAAGGGGCTTGTTATGAATAATGAAAAGAGATTACAGGATTTTAGGAGCTAGGAGCTCTGGGTCAGGGACTGGGGACAAGACCAAATATATATGGAGATAGGGCCGTTGGAAGGTTATATTGTATATATATATTTATTTATATTGTATATATACATTGGGGTATAAGATTTCAACTTGAGAAATTCGGGGGACACATTCCATCTATAACATGGATACCCCACCCAGGCTTCAGCTGAGTTCTTACCTGGCTAGTCTACTGGCCTGTGACTCCCAGTGGTTTTTGCTTCTGGTGTGTATGATTTCCCTCTCAGTGGACTCCCCATTTTATTTCTTGGACAGGAGGATAGTTTGGGGACTACTTGGCTTCCAATTCATTAGAAGAGAAAGATTTTTTTTAAGTTTATTTATTTATTTTTAGAGAGGGGAGGGGCCGAGAGAGAGGGAGAGAGAGAGAATCCCAAGCAGGCTCTGCTCTGTCAGCTTGGAGCCCAATGGGGGCACCATCCCACGAACCGCGAGATCATGACCTGAGCCACAGTTGGACGCTTAACCGACAGCCACCCAGGCGCCCCAGAAGAAAAAAGATTTTAACTGCAAGCAACGTCAGAAAACTGATGAGCACCTGTGAGATGAATTATGTTACTTATGAAACCCAAATCACAGGGGTTTTATTTACTTATTTTTATTTATTTATTTTTTAAGGAGGCTTCGCACCCAACGCGGGGCTTGAGCTCACAACCTGAGCTGAGATCAAGAGTTAGATACTTACAACACCACCACCACAAGAGTTGGACGGTTAACTGAGCCACCCAGGCATCCCTAAATCACAGGGCTTTTAATGGACATAGAATTTACATAATTACAAGCATAGCATTGCAATATTACCGACTGATGCTTTTACTTCAGTGACCCACATTCCTTTCAGGATTCAGATCACTTCCATCACTCCAGAAATGTCCTATGTGTCCTTCCCAGGTCAACACACCACCCTTCTGTTGGAACCATTGTCCTGACACCCGTTACAATGCATCAACACTGTGTGTTCCTGAAAGTCTGTTATGGAGAAGTGTACAGAGTTTATTCTTTGGCGTCTGGCTTCTTTCACTCAAAATAACATTTCTAAAGTTCAGCCGTGTTCTGTGTATCATTGGTTCATTCCTTCTTCATTGTTGATTAACATTTCATCTTACAGATGGAGCTCGGCTTGCTTTTTCTGTTGGAAATGAAACAATGACCCTGAATGGAGTCATGTGCTCCGACAATGGCAAGCCAAGACATGCCGGCAGCCTCAACCTCCCCAAAATGTGACTTTTGAACAGTCAACCCGAAAGGTCTTGATCAGCGCTAATGAGGCAATGCATGAAATAAGATCCCTTCTATTTCCTCTCCCTCTTCTGTAGAATGAATGGGGCTTAGCCCGAAACTATCTTTTTTTTTGAGAGAGAGAGAGAGAGACCATGAGCAAGGGAGAAGAGAGGGGGGGAGAGAGAGAATCGTAAGCAGGGCTGGATCCCACGACCAACCATGAGATCATGACCTGAGTGGAAACCAAGAGACCAAGAGTTGGAAGCTTAACCGACTGAGTCACTGAGGTGTCCCTGAATCTGTCTTTTCTTTTCTTTTGCTAATAACTTCTTTGCTCCACTCTCTTGCTCAGAAAAACTTTGTTTTGTACCACTCCATAGAGTGCCTATTCTCTGGAAGGAAAGCCTGGCTAACTGATGGATTGTGAAATTTATTCCATTGAATTTTTGTTCTTTAGAAATCTGTTCCCTAGTTGATGGACATTTGGGTTGTTTCCCGGTTTTGCTTATTATGAATAATATGCTGCTACAAACAACACTGGGCGCCTGTCCGTTAACACATGTTTATCGTTTTCAGGGAAACACCTAGAAGTGAAATGATTAGTTATAGGGTTGGCACAAGTTTAATTTTACAAGGCCCTTACCATATATATTTTTTAAAATAGCAATATAAAAATCAAAATAGAAACAGAAACTTGAAAACACTTATCTGTGTTTGCACATCATTTAAAAACTGTGGTACCCATATGTTACCATTTTTATGCAACTACATAATAATTCGATACATCTCACTAAAAATTTTTTTTATTCTGGTAAAATGTACCTGATATTTAATATCCTAACTTTAAAGTGTACGGCGCAAGGGCATTAGGTATGTTCATATCGTTGTGCGACCGTTCCCCATCACTCATTCACAGGACTGATTTTCATACCGCCCCCTTTCGCATTTATATTTCTTTTTCTGGTAGCATGAACTTTCTGGGAATGACCTAGAAACTGTGAAAGCCTAAAAGTGGTTTTGAACAGCTCTTCTTCTTCTTCTTGAGTGTTTTTCTGGAACTCTCTTCTTTTTCCTTTTGATCATTTCTCTATAACTCTCTCCCTCTTTCTCTTTTTTTTTAAAGTTGACTTCATGCCCAGCACGGAGCCCAACACAGGGAATGAACTCAAGACCCTGGGATCAAGACCCGACCTGAGATCAAGAGCCGGATGCTTAACCGACTGAGCTACCCAGGCGCCCTGAGAACTCTAAATGTATTCTGTCCATTTGTTGTTTTCTCTCTTTCATCTGTGCCATCTCTGATTCAGATGTTCTAGAGAAAATTGAACAAGTGTTATAACTAATTCCAGGTTTATGAGACACACCTGCAAGGGAGCTGTCTCTCAGCATCATCCCGAAAGCTTTATATAACACTGAGCCTTAGGACCATCTGAGACCGACTGCATTGGAATTTCTAGATGTGAGGTCCGGGAATACGTATTTTAACAACTTGCTGTATATGGTAGGCAGAATTGACGACTAACCCCAATGACCTCTGTCCGTCTATAATTCCCTTCCCTGTGGAGGATAGGATATGACTCCTATGATTATGTCACACCGCAAAAGAGATTTTGCAGGTTTTTCTTAGTTGACTTTGAGTTAATCAAAAGAGATTAATCAGGTGGGCCTGAGCTTTTTACACAAACTCTTTTTTTAAATTTTTTAAATGTTTTTTTTTATTTTTGAGAGAGAGAAAGAGTGTGAGCAGGGGAGGGGCGAGAGAGGGAGACACAGAATCTGAAGTAGGTTCCAGGCTTCAAGCTGTCAGCACAGAGCCCAATGTGGGGCTCGAACCCACAAACTGTGAGATCATGATCTGAGCCAAAGTCGGTTGCTCAAGTGATGAGCCACCTGAGGTGCCCTTAAACAAACTCTTTAACTCTGGATCTAGAAGTCAGAGATGGAGAAAGGCAGAGGTCAGAGATTCACAACTTGAGAAGGAATCAGCCTATCCTTGCTGGCTTTGAGGATGAAGGGAATCCTGTGGCAAAAGCCTGAGCACATCTTGGAGCTGAGAGTGACTGCTGGCCAATGATAAGCAAGCAAGTGGAGACCTCAATCCTACAACTCCAAGGAACTAGACTGTGCCAACAACACGAGTGAACTTGGACACGATTCTTCTCTAGTCCAGCCTCCAGATGAAAACACAGCTTGTGAAATGGTGAGCACGGAATCCCATGGAGCCTTGTCTAGACTGCCCCATCTATAGACACCATGAGTTAATAAATGAGTGTTGTTTTACCACTAAGATTGTGACTAATATACCTACTTATCTCTATGTGATCAACCTGTTGATTGGGATCACTTGTCATGAGAATTTTACACTGTATGGATGGATGTAGCACATTTTTTCTGTCTATTCAGCAATTAATGGACATTTGGGTTATTTCCATTTTTTGGTTATATAATGAACCATCTGCTACAGACATCTGTATGAAAGCATTAATCAGTTCTGTATATTAGCAAATTCACTTCATATGTTCTTTGACTATTTATGTTTCTTGAACTTGAACCTGCCCTACCATCTTACCAATTCCTTCATTAATGAATGAATTGCATGAAATCTTTGACACATGTTCATTTTATTAGGATGACCACTGTGGTTTATATTTTTTGAATCTCACTAAAGGCCAGAGGTCTTCTCCTGCAGCCTTTTGCTAACAGCTAGGGCTATCTCTCTGGGTTCCTGTAATTGCTTCCTCCTCTGGCCTGTGTGGGCTGTGGCTAGCCCTGGGAATCCACATCATTCCCGGTGGGTTCCCCTGACCCTGTCGATATTGTTGAACATGGTCCTTTTACTGCTCTCCATGCATGTGCTATTTGTTTCCAGGTTGGACCTGACTGATACTGTAGAGGCAGGGAGCATTATGGGATATAGTTCCCTGTATCCCCAGCAGAGACATAGGTGCATAGTAGGCCCTCATTAGACCTTTGTAGAATGAAGAAATCAAAGGGCACATTCAGGCACTCAGAGTGCAGGTTCTTAAAGGTTTCTTATGTATCTGCTGCTATAAATTGGCAATGTTGACTAACTGTAGGTTAAGAAATCCCTTTACCATTATGTTTCAGAAAATTGCTTACTGCAAGGAACAACCCCTCACCATATGACGGAGATAAGACTCACAGATGTCCCCCTCGTTTATCTGTAGTAAGGCCAGATACAGACCCTCCAGACCCTTATTCTTTGCCTCAGAAGTGCTCAGCGGAACTGCTTGTCCCCACTGAACCATTGGAGCACAACACTTGTTGACCAAATTTTGGTTAAGCTTCTTTCCTTCCTGCAGGCCTTGAACTTTCGACCCTGCCTTTCCTGAGCCAGCAGACAGCCCCTCCTGAGAACAGGCTGGCCTCAGAGTAAAATTTCCTCTGATCCAATATCCCCTCTCACTGCCCTTTCATCCCACCTTCCCAGTGCTAGAAAGCTCAGTTCTTTCTAGCATTGTTTATTTCTTTCTATAAAAGAAAAATTTGGCCTCTTTTTTCTTTTTTGGCTAAAGAAAAAAAATTTTTTTTTGGCCTAAATCTTGAGATGCTTAAAGACTTTAAGCTCATAGTGTCCTCTTATTGCAATAGTCCCCTGACCGATTTCAGTATCTTTCCCAGCTCCCTTGTAAGAATCCTTTTGAATAAAGTCTCTCCTAATAAGTGTGGGTTTGTTTTTCATTGGGCAGAATAATGGCCAGATATACATGGTGCAGGGGAGGAAAAAAAAACTCCTCTACCCTGTTTGGGGAAGTAGTTTTAATTGTATACATTACTTGGAATTCTTATTTCTTAGAAATCTTAATTTCTTAGTGAAAACTAAAAAGCAAGCAGTTATGAACTGTTATATACCAACATTCCGTAGATTGGAAAATTTATGAATATACTATTTCATGATTTCTAGAAGCATATATATTTTCCACGATTTTCAATGTGGCACAAGACATGTTTACTAACAGACTCCAAAATTCTTTCATGCAAATAGGAAGCCAAAAGCAGGTAAACTCAGACTTATGTTTGGCAATTAATGTTTTGTTATATTATCTGATTTGGAATAATGTAGATATTCAATGAATACCCATCGTTTCACTTAAAAACTTTTTTGGGGGGGGGGCCTGGGTGGCTCAGTTGGTTAAGCATCCGACTTCGGCTCAGGTCATGATCACATGGTTTGTGGGTTTGAGCCCCGTGTTGGGCTCTGTGCTGACAGCTCGGAGCCTGGAGCCTGCTTCAGATTTTGTGTCTCATTCTCTCTCTGCCCCTCCCCGACTTGTGCCCTGTCTCTCTCTGTCTCTCAAAAATAAATGAATGTAAAAAAAATTATAAAATTTTTTAAATGTTCATTTATTTTTGAAGGAGAGAGAGCATGAGCAGGAGTGGAGCAGAGAGAGAGAGGGAGACACAGAATCCAAAGCAGGCTCCAAGCTGTCAGCACAGAGCCTGACACAGGGCTCAAACTCACAAGCCGTGAGATCCTGACCTGAGCCACCCAGGTACCCAAATCATTTCACTTTTAACTTAGTAGAACTGTATGATTTCAAGGTACCAAAAATATTTTGGAAACCATTTTAAAGTAGACACACTTTATAAAACATAATCACTGTTGAAAAGTTCATTTATAAACTTTCATCTCACATTTCTTTAATTCAGTTGTTCTTAATAATTATGCTTAGATTACTTAGGGAAATTTCATCAACATTGAACAAAGCTGGGGCTGTGGGTTGGCTCAGTCGGTGGAGCATGCGACTCTTGATCTCTGGGTCCTGACCTCTGGCCCCACGTTGAGTGTTGAGATGACTTAAACAAATAAAAACTTAAAAAAAATTAAACAAAGTTAACCATCATCTCAAGTTATTTTTCTTGCTGACAACTTTTGTTGTCTATCTACATTAGGCAACCATCAAACATGATAGGGTTGGAGCCCTCCCAGGGCTTTATGAAAGGCTAGGTGCCTATGAGGAGGAGGGTGTAGATGTTATGTGTGTTTTCAGTTTGTATTTGAGCCTGGGAGTCCAGATGGCAGTTCAAGCTAAAGAAAGCTCAGGCATGTCTGGGCTTGTCTCCTGAGCGACAGGGCACCAGCTCTCTGGGCCTATTTGCATAACAATAATGAAGAGTCCTTTCAGTATAGAAGTGATTTTAAGGGCAGAAAGAACCGTATAACGGGAATATGATCCTGGGATAGGAAAAAAAGAGAAGTGTTGGCTCCAAATCGGCCAGCCTGGATTTTTGCCTTCTCTGGGTCTTGTGTGATACCAGTGGCAAACAGGTGGAGTGTGAAGAAAAATGAATGGATCAGTTTTTGCTAAGGCTGAACAATCCTTCCACTTTCTCCTGGAACCCAGTGTTTTGGGGGAGGTCTCGCTGTCTGATAGCTTTAAGCCTCAAGGGCTTTAGTTAAAGGTCTTAATTCCTCAAGGGCTGTGCCTCTGGACCTTAATGTGCTTACCAAGGAACTGATAGTGCCACAGGTGCATTTCGGTCTGCATACACATGCCAACCCCCCAGATGCAAAGAAATGCAGAATGTGGGACTCTGGTGTCTTGCATCATATACTGAAGGATGTGGTTGCCCCCAGGGGGGAAATCTGAGCTATCTTTGTTCAAATAGTTTCATTTAAGTCCTAGGGCTGATGAGGTCTGGGGGAAACTCAGGTTAGATGCATAAACTAGCCTGGTCTTTGAGTCAGTATTTGATGAATTTGAAAAATATACAAATTTTCTTTCTCAGATTAACATACTCTCTGGCTTTTATAGTCATCCGTCCAAAGGGGCATGCAGAGAATGTTGAAATCTGGGACTCCTCCTGGCTGGCTTGGCTGGTGGAGCACGTGGCTCTGGGTCTCTGGATTGGGAGTTCGAGGCCCATGTTGGATGTAGAGATTGCTTAGAAATAAAATCTCAAAAACAACCACCACTACCACTGCCACCACAAAGGATGCTGAAGTCATAACCTCCTAGTGCGGATGGGCTTCATCCAATCAGTTAAAACCTGAGTAGAACAAAAAGGCAGAGTGAAAGAGAATTCCTCTTGCATGACTGCCTTTGAGCCTGGATGTTTTATTTCTTGCCTTCATACTCAAACGGGAAGACTGGTTCTTTTGGTCGGTCTGAGCCTGTAGGACTTTGGACTGTTTTAAACCACTGATATCCGGGGTCTCCATCTAACCCACTACTTAAGACTTGTCCAGCTTCATGATTGCGTAAGCTAATTCCTTATAATAAATCTCTCTCTATATTTGTGTGCATCCTATTGATTCTGTTTCTCTGAAGAGTGCTTACTAATACAACCACTAATCTACTTTCTGTCTCTATAGGTTTTCCTATCATGGATATTTCATAGAAACAGAACCCCATAAAATGGAGTCACAAAAGGGAATCATTTTGTGTCTGTCTTCTCTCACTTAGTGTGGTCTTTCCAAGGTTCATTCATGTTGTAACAGGTATCAGTACTTCATTCCTTAACTGCCAAATAATATTCCATCATATCAATACCACATTTTGTTTATCCACTCATCTGTTGACGGACATTTGGGTTGTTTCAATGTGGGGCTATTATGAATACTGTTGTAGTGAACATCTGTGTATAAGCTTTGGGAGGACGTATGTTTTTATTTCTGTTGGGTACATACCTAGGAGCGAACTGCTAGGTCATGTGGCAGCCCGATGTTACTTTCTGAGGAATGGCTGAGCAGTTTTCCACAGACGCTAACCATTTTAGAATCCCACCAGCAATGTTTGAGGGTTCCTGTGTTAGTCAAGGAACAGAGAAACAGAGCCAACAGGAGATACACATCTGTAAAGAGATGTAGTATGAGGAATTGGCTCACGACTGTATGCCCCACAATCTGCCACTTGCATGCTCAAGGCCGAAGAGAGCTGTTGGTGTAATTTGAGTCCAAGTGAAAGGCCTGAGAACCAGGAGAGCTGATGGACATCATAGTCCAAGGGCAGGAGAAGACCAATGTCCCAGCTCAATTAGGCATGGGTCCTCTTTTCTCTGCTTTTGGTCTATTCAGGCCCTCGATGAGTTGGGTGAGGCCCACCCTGATCAGGGAGGGTAATGCTTTCTTCTCAGTCTACAAATTCAAATACTAAGCTCTTCTAGAAACACCCTCACAGACACACCCAGACCTCATGCTTAACTGGGTGCATGGGTCATGTGGACACTTGAAGTTAAACATCAGGGTTCCAATCGCTATCCATCCTTGCCAGCATTTTTTATTGTCTGCCTTTTTGATTATAGCCATCCTGGGGGTGTGCAGTCCTATCTCATTGTGGTCTTGATTCATATTTCCCTCACAACTAAAGATGTTGAGTCTTCCTCTTTTCTTTTCTTTCACCGATATTTATCCCTTTTCCCCCTATCATTATTACTCTCATTTGCCTGCCACACCACAGATACTCTAATGCCTGAAGTAAACAAGGTTACCCTGGTCCTGGTGGAGAGTCAGCACTCTCCTCACATACAGCTGTTATTTGTAGACAGCACGATGAAGGAACGTACCAGGGGTGCAGAAGGAGAGAATGTGATCTAGTCCTGGGGTGGGGAGGATTGTGTAGAAGAGTCCTGGAATGACCTTTTAAAACTGCAGATTCAATCAGGTGCCTCTTCACTCTGACACTTCAATGGCTCCCTCTTGCCTGGGCAATAAATCCTTAGTTCTTAGCCTGGCACTCAAAGATC
This sequence comes from Cryptoprocta ferox, assembly GCA_028646485.1. Taxonomy (NCBI): domain Eukaryota; kingdom Metazoa; phylum Chordata; class Mammalia; order Carnivora; family Eupleridae; genus Cryptoprocta; species Cryptoprocta ferox. The sequence goes on from CM053574.1 coordinate 4,556,809, forward strand.
TGCCTAACTTCCTTCTAGCCTCATTTTCCACTTCACAAATACACCCAAGAGCTTCTTCTGTGTCTGCCATCATGGGGCTCATGTCCTGACAGCGGCCCTTTGCTTTCAAGTGACGAGTGATACAATTCTTTTCTGAAAGTGGATTGATGATATCTTTGTTTACGAAAACCTCTTGACAAGTCCTGTTATATAATCTTCGCTGATTGTTGAACAAATAAAGTTCCCCGGATGTCAATAAGGGCAGAACTCAGGTACTCTGCATGACAGAACCAGCAGAATTTTTTTTTTTAAGAGATGGGAAGTGCAGGAGATGAATGTTGCAACTTTAAATGTTTATTTATCTATTTTAAGAGAGAGCACTAGAGGGGTCGCGGCAGAGAGAGAGGAGAGAATTCCAAGCAGGCTCCGTGCTGCCAGTCCCGAGTCTGACGGGGAGCTTGATCTCACGAACTGCAAGATCATGACAGGAGCCGAAACCAAGAGTTGGATGCCCAACTGACTGAACCATCCAGGCACCCTGTAGAGTCAGCAGAATTTTGACACAAGGGAGTTAGATCTGAGAAGAGAGCCACGGGGGGAGAGGAACAGGAGCTAGTGAGAAAGTGGAACCCTAACCACTACGGCAAAGGGAAGGGCACGTATGGTTTTCCAGGGCTGCTGTAATAAATGATCAGCCTTGTGGCTTAAAACAACACAAGTTTGCATTCTGCATTCTTATGGTTCTGAAGGCCAGAGTCTGAGATGGGTCTTGCTGGGCCAAAAGAATGAAACTGCACCCCTAGCCTATAACCATACACAAAAATCAATTCAAAATGGATTAAAGCCTTGAACATTTGACGCCAAAGGCAAAGGCAACAAAAGCAAAAAGAAGCCACTGGGACTATCTCAAGGGAAAAAGCTTCTGCACAGAAAAGGAAACTATCAACAAAAATGAAATGACAACCTAGCAAATGGGAGAAAATACTTGTAAAGTATATATCTGAGGGGATTAATATTCAAATATATAAAGAACTCATACAACGCAACAGTAAAAACAAAAAGTAATCCAGTTAAAGATTAGGCAGAGGACCTACTAGACATTTTGCCAAAGAATATACAGGTAGTCAATAGGTACATAATAGATGCTCAACATCACTCATCATCAGGGAAATCAAAATCAAAACCACATGAGATACCCTTCACACCTGTTAGAATGGCTATCCTTCCCATACTCACTTAGCTGTGCCGTCCTCTTGAAACTCAGATCTACTAGCAAGCAATCTGGAAGGATATATTGCCAAATGGTCAACAGTGGTCCTTTTAAAAGGTGATTCAAAGGAGGGAAAATACGAAATCAGGCTTTTGTTGTTGCTGTTGTTTTATTTTACTTTATATTCTTCTGCACTGTTGGGATTTTTTCCACTGGGCATGTTTTACTTTTGGAAAAATTTTAAAAGCTGCAAATCCAAAAATCCTTGCCAAGACCAGTGTCGAGTAGTTTATCCCCGATGTTTTCTTCTACAAGGTTTATGGTTTCAGGTCTTTAAAAGTCTTTAACCCATTTGGAGTTGATTTTGTGTATGGGATAAAACAGGGGTCCGGTTTTACTCTTTTGCACGTGGCTGTCCAGTTTTCTCAAAACCAACCGTCTTTTCTGCATTGCATATTCTTGGCTCATTTGTTATGGATGGATTGATGTTAATCCATATGCATGGATTTATTTCTGGACCCTATTCTGTTCCATTGACTGATGTGTCTGTTTTCATGCCAATACCTTACTGTTTTGATGGCGATAGCTTTGTAATATAGTTTGAAATCAGGAAGCGTGATGCCTGCAGCATTGTTTTTTTTTTCTCCCCCCCTTAAGATTGCTTTGGCTATGTGGAGTCTTTGGTGGTTCCATACAAATTTTAGAGTTATTTTTTATCTTTCTGTGAAAAATACCATTGGAATTTTGATAGGGAGTGCATTGAATCTGTAAATGGCTTTGGGTAATGCGGACATTTTAACAATATTAATTCTTCCAATCCATGAGCATGGGGTAACTTTCTAATTGTTTTCGAGCCCTTTTATGATCTTTGTTTTTCTGTGGAACCTGTTGTAATGACTCCTCTTACATTTCTGATTTTATTTATTTTAGTCTCTCTCTCTCTCTTGTTTTCTTTCTGGTGAGTCTGGTAAAAGTGTTTTGTTTACTTTTCAAAGAGCTAGCCCTTAATTTCAATGATCTTTTCTCTTCTTTAATGAGTCATTGTTAACCCTTCCGCTTGTAGGCTACATTCAATAGTGCTGCTGTGAGCGTGGGTGTACTAAATTTAAACATTTACATCTAATTGACATCACCTTGTATGCCCTAGGGGAGATCACCTTGGAAGCCAGGATTTTACAAATCAACTGCTAGAACTTTTGACACTGAGAATCCCTTCCTTGGCTACGGCACCCTTCCATTGAGGCAATTTTTATTGTTTTATTATTATTATTTTTTTTTACAAATAAACTTTATTTTTTAATAATAGTTTTAGATTTACAGGAAAATCGAGAAAAGACTATAGTTTTTTAATATACTTCCATGCACACTATTTCTCTATTTTTAACATCTTACATTAGTATAGTACTTTTGCTATACAACTCATGAACCAATACTGATATATTATTATTAACTAAATGCCACAGTTGATTCAGATTCCTTTGCTTTTCCTCTCATATTTTTTTTTCTGCCCAGGATCCCATCCACAATTCCCAAGTACATTTGATCATCACATCTCCTTAGGTTCTTCTGGGCTGCAACAGTTTCCCAGACTTTCTTTGTTTTGGATGACTTTGAGCATTCTGAAGAGGACTGGTCAGGCATTTTATAGGATACCTCCCTCTTGGACTTTATCTGATGTTTTTCTCATAGTTAGACTGTGGTGATGGATTTTTGGGAGGAAGACCCTTGAGGTGAAATGTCCTTCTCAACCTATGGTGCTCTTACTGGGGAGGTGTGGTGTCCCCATGGCTTATCACTCTTGATGTTGGCCTTAGTCACCTGGCTGAGGTGTGTTGGTCAGATTTTTCCACTGTAAAGCTACTGTTCATCCCCACACTTTCCATATTGTCATCTTTGGAAGGAAGTCACTATGTGCAGCCCACACCTAAGGAGGGGGAGTTGTGGTCCCCACCTTTAGGATGGAGTAGCTACATTGTAAAAATCGATAAAGGGAAACCCACTAAAACAGAGTTGGGATGTGTGGCAGACGGAAATATCATGCCCTACCACTCGTCACTAATTGGAAATCCAACAGGAAGAGTCACACCTTGCGGATAGATACAACTTTACTACCCCAGCAGGGAGAAGAAGGTTTTCTTCCTCCCCTAGCAACAACGCAGCCAATAAGAGACAGTCACAGCTCAGCCCATGAGAAGCAACTTCCTTCAAACTGCCAGATTGGGGCGCCTGAGTGGTTCAGTCTGTAAAGCCTGGGGTTCCCGATTTCTACTTGGGTCATGGTCTTGGGGTTGGTGGGATCGAGCCTGGCATGGGGCTCTGCGCTGTCAGTGGAGCCTGCTTGGGAGTCTCTCTCTCCTTCTCTCTGCCCCTCCCATGCTTACATGCTCTCTCTCTCTCAGTCTCTCTCAGAATAAATAAACTTAAAAAAAAAAAAACCTTCCAGGAGACTCTAATAGACTTTTTGTTTATGACAGCCTTCCCAATTCCCTGCTTCCCCCTGTTAGAGAACAGTCCTCTCCTTTATTTGGAAGACTTGCCTTTGGTTTTGCCATTAGCTTGCTTGTCCTGGATTGTAGTTTTCTGTTGTTCCCGAATAAATCCATTTTTGCTGGTAAAATAACTGGCAGTTTTATTTATTTATTATTTCTTTTAAAAAATTTTTAACATTTATTTATTTTTGAGAGACAGAGAGAGAGCACGAGCAGGGGAGGGGGAGAGAGAGAGAGAGAGAGAGAGAAAGAAACAGAGAGAGAGAGAGAGAGAGAGACAGAATCTGAAAGCAGGTTCCAGGATCTGTGCTGACAGAGAACAGAACTGTACAGCACATAACCGTGAGTGTGAGATCCTGACCTGAGCGGAAGTCGGATGCTTAACTGACTGAGCACCCAGGAGCCCCTATTTTTTTATTTTTGAGAGAGAGGGACAGAGAGAGAGAGAGAGAGAGAGAATGTGAGAGTGGGGAAGAGGGGCAGAGGGAGAAAGAGGGAATACCAAGCAGGCTCTATGCCCAGCTAGGACCCGCGTGTGGGGCTCGATCCCATGATCCTAGCATCTTGACCTGAGTCGAAATCAAGAGTCCAATGTTCAACTGACTGAGCCACCCACCTGGCCCTGGAAGTTTTAGTTTTAAGCTAAACAACATAAATTATTTGAAATTTTGCACAAATGTTTTTGCTCTTCCCCATTTATAAGTATATTCAATCACCTACTTATATCGATATGGACTCATGGATATTTATTTTATACTTTGAATTATAATCCAATACTATTCTATTTATTTTATTGCTCAAATTGTTCCAATGTTAGCCACCGGGGGCTTTGTCAGTTGGCTAATGTGCTCCTTCAACATACACAGATCAATATGTCTTTTCTTTCTTTTCTATATAATTTTTTAAAGTTTATTTATTTATTTTGAGAGAGACAGAGAGAACACTAGGGGCAGAGAGAGAGACAGAATACCAAGCAATCTCTTTAGGGTCAGTGCAGAGCCTGACTCAGGGCTTGAACTCATGTACCTGAGCTGAGATCAAGAGTCAGGTGCTTAACCGACTCTTATCTGATGGAGCCACCCAGGTCTCTCTCTGTCTCTCTCTCTCTGTCTCTGTCTCTCTCTTGCTCTTTCTTTCTTTCTCATCCTTATTTCTACCACTTACCCAATGCACCATGCTCTTCTTGCATATTTTTTTGCCCTATTCCTACAATCGGCTATTTCTCTAAGGAGCCCTGATTCCTTTTTTTTTTTTTTTTGAGAGAGAGAGAGAGAGAGAGAGAGAGAGAGAAAGTACAAGCAGGGGAGGGTCAGAGGAGAGAGAATCTTAAGCAGGCTCCATGCCCAGCACAGAGCTCGACTAGGAGCTCTCCCTCTCTCCCATGAGATCCTGACCTGAGCCGAAATAGAGTTCAATGCTTAATCCACTGAGCCACTCAGGCACCCCCCTGATTCCTTTTTAATGGAGAATGGTGTTAGAAATCAAGATGTGGGTGCTAGCTGTGCACATTGCTACATGGGCTCGTGATGGTAGTTTTCTAGTTGACAGAATTCATTCCTTCATTCAAAATTATGTGCCAAGCAATTCCCTCGGCGTGGGGCTGTGGCTGTGAATAGCACAGACTGCAATCCCTGGCCTCATGGAGACTTCATTCTCGTGGGATGTAGCAGGAAGACAGACAATAAGCAAAACAAGTAAGTGGATTCTTCTGATACGTTGAAAGGTGGTAAGTACTATAGAGATCTGTTAAAAGAAACTGAGGCACATCAACATTTTAGAGAATTTATTTGAACAAAAATCAGCGTGAATCAGGCAGCACCAATCCGAAGTGGTGGTGAGTGACGTTCCATCCACCCTGTCCATGTTCTCTCCGCGGGCGGCCACCCTCTGAAGACTTCCACATGCTCTCCAGTCCAGAAGCTCCTAACTCCATCCTTCTACATTTATGAGGAGGCTTCCTTACACAGATGCGGTTGATTAAATCACTTGCCGTTGCTGATTGAGTCTCCAGCCTCTCTCCCCTCCCTGGATGTCAGGGCAGTGGGAACTGAAAGTGCCAACTCCCTATCCCTGGGTGAGTTCCCTCAGCAACCAGGCCCAACTCTTTAGGTGACCTAAGGGCTTTCCCAAGGTCACCTCATTAACGCAACAAAAGGCACCAGGCTCAGGCTCCACACTAGGAAATTCAAAAAACTTTGGCCAGAAGTAAGTATGAAGACCAAACAGATATTTATTATAAATCACTATATTACAAAGATATACCAGGAAAAAAAAGTATTTTATAAGAGAAAGGGGAAAACAAAAAAGAGAAAGAGAAAACACACTCTCCCAACAAATCTGGGCCAGGACGTCAGGGGTGCACCAGCTGAACCCCAAAAAAGGTCTCGTCAGCGTTTGGGGAGGGCAGCAGAGGCAGGGTGAGGTTGGTGCAGAGAGTGTCCCCGTGGGCCAACGGTGTCAGGCGCTGGGAGGTGGCCACACAGCCTGCGTGGAAGCCGAGACGTAGCAGGCTGATGCTGTGGGCGGCTGGGGCACAGATGCCCACTGTCAGGGTGGCCCTGGAGGGCCCGGCGGCCCGTGTGCGGGAGGAGCAGTTGGCTAGTGTCACTTGGATGTGTAGCCTGTAGATTCCATCTCGCTGGATGCGCAGCTGCCCGTTGTCATCTAGCTTCGGTCCATTCAGGAAGGAGCGGCCCAGGGCCGGGCCTCCTCGCCAGTGCAGCATGTTGTCCTGCCGCTGTCCTGGACGGAGGGATGTGGGGAGGACAGACGTTTAGGGAAACGGTGCTACAGACCAAATGGCTAACATTGCTCTGTTGAAACCTAACACCCAAGGTGATGATGTCGGGTGGGGGCCTTTGGGAGGGGATGAGATCACGAGGGTGGAGCCCTCTCTCCCCCTTTCCGCACTGTGGAGACGCCACCGCCAGAAGATGGCTGTCTAGAAACCAGGAAGCAGGTTCTCATCGAAGCTGCTGGCGCCCTGGTATTGGCCTTGCAGCTTCCAGAATCATGAGGAAGAAATGCCTGCTGTTACAAGCTACTCAGTCTACGGACGGTGTTCTAGCAGCCAGAATGGAAAGTGCCAGAGAAGAGAAAGAGGAACAGGGTTTCACTCCATTACAAAATGGAATGAACACGGCATCCAGACTTCTGGGGATGAGTGGGAAAGGCCCCACGGTGGGGAGGCTTACAAGGAGGTCGAGCGGGAAATGATTTCCCCATGGGCCACCGAGTGGCGGGCTCCGTCACCACCTCTTTGCTCTAAGGCTGCCTTCTCAGGGACACCGCGCCCACCGTCCATGGCAAAACTAACCCAGGCACGCCCCGATCCCCTCCCCGGCTTAATTTTTCTGCAAAACATATCATAGGCGTGCTGTACTCTGCTTGCCATGCTACATATTTTCCGTGTTCATTCGTTTACCATCTGAGTCTACTGGGAGAAGGGAAGCACCAAACTCTTTTCCCTTGTGGCACCTAGAACAGTGCTGGCTCACAGCGGCTGCTCGGTTAATGTCTGGGGTGGGGTGAATGGGGGGACCTGGCGACTGTCACTAGCGGCATTTTAGTTCTCTCATAAGCGAGAGGAATTGAGAGAAAGAGCAAGGTCCAGAAACGCACTGCCCCACCTCCCTCCCTCCCTCCCTCTCCCTTCCCCCTTTCTCTCTTTGCCTTCCCCCCTCCCTCCCTCCTCCCCTTTTCCCTCTCCCTTTCTCTTGTTCTTTCTGTCTCTCTCTTTATCTCGATTTCTCTTTCTCTCTCCCTCTCTCTTTCTCCCTTCCACACGTGCACGCGGGGTTACCTGTGTGATTCAGCTGGAGCTCAGCCATGTCCCGCTGATAGAAAAATAGACAACAGGGGTGAGCGAGTAAGCAAGGGGTTTTAAGTCTCCCCTCAACGTCCCCCGACCGAGATCCAGACGTCTCTTTCCCCTGCTCACCTTCCTACCCACTTCTCAAACAGTTGGACTGAGTTGTGACTTTTTAAAAAAATCTTTTAAAGAGGAAGTAGCTTTGAACTAACTGCCTACACCTGCTCGCTAGGCTGCAAAGCCCCCCCCCACCCCGCCCTGCGTTGCATCCAAAGGGAGTCCCTGTGGTGGGTGCCCAGGGCTCCCCCAGGTGAGCGGTGCGGGTCGCCCTGCCCTTGGAGGCCCCGAAGCCACCCCCTCCGGGCTTTGTGAAGCCCCCAGCATTCTCTGAGTCAGTCCGGTGGGGAACACCGAAGCCGAGTCATTTTCCTTGCCCACATCGGATGCTCCTTTCCTGGCTGCAGCCTCCCCACCCCGGGATCCCCACCCGGGATTTACCTCCAGGGCACAGCTGACATCCCCCTGCCCCCCCTCCCCGCCCCCGGGGCAGCCGTGCCCTAACAGCCCGCTCGGTCTCTACCTCTCTCGCTCTATCGCTTCCCACCCACATCTTCCCGGACGATCTGTCTCCACCTCATTTTGATTTTTATTTATTTACGTTCGGGTCGTTCGTCCGTCTGCGCCCAAACGCACCGTCCCTCTGCCTGGATCCCATTCTCTTCCTGGTTGCTCTCCTCTCTCTCCGCTGCGCCCCCACAAAGCCGGCCGCGCCCGGAGGTCCCCAGGCTCCGCCGAGCAGGTGGGCGGTTTGCATCTTTCTCCTCCTCCCTTTCCTACTCACCGCAGGTGCCTCGGGCTGCGCCCGCAGCTGGACGCACAGGAGGCAGTAGGCCACCATGCCGGTGAGCGACAGGACGAGGGCCAGCCGCAGCGCGGACGCCCAGGGCAGGCGGGGCACCGGGCAGCCGGAGCCCTCCTCGGGCACCATGGTTCTCAGCCAGCGCCGCATGGGCCCTGTGCTGGCAGGGCGCCGGGCGAGCCGGGGAGCCGGGAGCACCGGAAACCTCAGCGCTCTCGCAGCCTGCGGACCTCGACTTGCCCTGACCTGCCAGAGACCCGCCCCACCCCACTCTGGGGATGTCCGGCAAAGGGGAGGGATTTAAGCTGCTCACGGAGCAGGGAAATCCCCTCCTCCGGCATTCGCCCACCCCCGGCTCGCAGAGGGTGTGCCCGGGATCTGACCACCCCGTTGTGCCCCCTCAGTCTTCTTATTTGGCTCCTTATCCTCACCTTCCTCATATTCATTCATTCAACAAACCTTCCTTGAGCATCCCCTGTGGACCAGACGCTGTTCTGGGCACCAGGGGTGTAACAAGGAGCCGGAGGGATGTCAGGGAGGCTCCCCAAATATCCAGGTCCTTCTTTCCATTTTCTCAGTCGCCCTGCACGTGACGGGGCCACGTGACTGAGCTGCCCACCCCCCCTTCCCCCGCCCCAGGAAGAGAGTCGAAGCAGATGAATGAATGGTGCCTCGGTGGCCTGCTCTCATAAACATCCCACCTCACTCTCCAGGTTCCTCTTTGTCTCAGAGGTCGCCTGTGCTTGAAGGCTGCAGTGGGTTGAATAGTGTCCCCTCCCCCCCAGATTCCTGTCCACCTGGAACCTCGGTGGGTGTGTGACCTCACTGGGGCACAGGACCTCCACAGTTGTAATTACAGGAGGTCACACTAGATTAGAGCAGGTCCTACATCCAATGGACGGCAAGTTCGTAAGGAAAGGAGAGGGCACGCACAGGGACACAGAAGGATGGTGGCCATGTGACAATGGCGGCGGACGTCACAGAGACTGATTCATCTACAAGCCAGGGAACCCCAAGGATTGCCCCGAAACACCAGACACCGGGAAGAGGCAAGGAAGGATTCTCTCCGAAAGCCTTCACAGGGAGTGAGGTCTGCCGGACGCCTTCATTTCAGACATCTGGCCTCTAGTACTGTGACAGGATAAATATCTTTCGTTCGAGCTGCCCCGTTTGTGGTACTTTGTTGTGGTAGTCACAGGAATCCAGTGACAATGGGGGCCCCCCAGGGGGCTCCGTCAGCTGAGCGTCCTACTCGGGTGGTGATCTCACGGTTGGTGAGTTGGAGCCCTGCTGTCGGTGCTGAGCCCACTTCGAATCCTCTGCGTCTCTCTCTCTCTGCTCCTCCCCTGCTTGCGCTCTCTCTTTCAAAAAGAAACAAAAAAACATTAAAAAGAAAGAATCCAATAATAATGGGACAGCTGCAAGGTGTTGAGAGAGCACCTGGGCTTATAGGATTGTGCCGAGAGCAGTCCGTATCCGTGACTCTAACCCCTCGCTGGCCCCTTGGGAAAACTGCTTCAGCTGCAATCGCATGCGGCTGTGTTCTCAGAAGCTTTACCTGTAGACCCTGGAACTGGAAAATTTCATCCCAAAGTGAGGAGTCATGGAGGCCTGGTCTGGAGGATGGGTACAGGACAGATGCCAGAGCTTGAGCCAACCACGCTGGCTGATACGGGGCGGGGATGGGGGGGCAGGTGAAAGAAAGAAAGGAGTCAAACATGTCCAGAATCCTTGGGACTCAGGTGATTGGGGACCGACAGCCGCTAAAGGAATTCCCTTCCCTAAAGCCCTAGGATTATGTCTGGGGGTTCAGCTGGCCCCCAACTCAAGCTTTTCTGAGCATAGTGGCATGATCCTAGGAATTCTTTCCCACCTTTTCTTACTGCATGACACCCCTGCCGGGTTCTAAAGTCTAGCTTCACCCACTAACCCCATCTCCAGACCTTCCAGTTCCCATTACGTCATGTTCCCCACAACGGACTTTTGATGGTTTCCAGAGGTTCGACTGGTGTCCCTTCCCCGCCTCCAGACTAGCCATGGTAAAAATAATTGCTACAGAGGGTGTGGTCAAGTACATGGAGTCTGCAGTCCCCCAACGCACCTGGATTCCTGTCTCCAGAATGTTACATTTTAGCTTAGAGGTTTTGGGAAACTCATGCCCTCATTGGCTTTTAAGGTCAATGTTCCCATTCATAAGTGGGCCATGATGAGGTTCAAAGGAAAGACGTGTGCAAGGCCGTAGCATCGTGCGAGCACATAGCAGGTGCTCAGTGAAGACCCGCTCTCGATTTGGTTATTGTTTCCCGCGAAATACGCATTAGAAGAACGATTGAGGACACAAAGAGATGATTCGCCAAGAAAGGAATTCAAGTGACGCATCAACACAGAAAAAGGGCGTCGACTTCTCTGAGCAATAAAATGCAAATTACATCCATCACTGATTGACAGAAAAGCTTAAAAAATGGACTAACCTGAAGTAAATTCTAGCTGGATGAAAGATTTAAGCGTAAAAACAAACAAAAAAAACCCAGAAAAATGCCAAACGTATGGTAAATTCATAAAAATTCATCCTGGCGCAGTGATTTGTCAAGCACGTTAAAAAAACAACCGGGGCACCTGGGTGGCTCAGTCGGTTGGGCGACTGACTTTGGCTCAGGTCATGATCTTGCAGTTTGTGAGTTCAAACCCCGCGTCTGGCTCTGTGCTGACAGCTCAGAGCCTGGAGCCTGCTTCGGATTCTGTGTCTCCCTCTCTCTCTGCCCCTCTCCTGCTTGCGCTCTGTTTCTCTCTCTCTCTCTCTCTCTCTCTCTCAGAAGTAAACATTAAAAAAAATTTAAAAAATAACTAAGAAGGCATAAAAGAGAATGATGCTCTATTTCACATATAAGTGAATAATTCCTCCATTAAAAATACCAAGTTAAAAGGCATACACACACGCAAGATAAGGAGCAAGAGGAAAAAAGGAAAGGTTGGTAAGACATTGATGGCGATTCATTTCCTTTAAGGTATTAATATCTTACAAGCAATGTCTTTAAGAAATGACTAATATTTTCTCGAAACATGAAACAGAAAAAGCAGCCCGCTTGTGAAAGAAAAGTATATGCACATGAAACAGCATCAAATGATATGCTCTCTTTTCATGACAAAAGAATTTGGAAGTTAAAAGCCCGTGGAATATACTTTTTCGTTTTCACCTGTGATTTGGTAAAAGATCAAAGCGCTGGATGACTTGCCGCATTGCCAGGGTGTGGCCGGGAAACATCCTCACCCCTGGACGCTGGGATGTGAAATGGATCCAACCTTTTGCAAGGACGGGGTTTAGCAAAATCAGTCAAGATATCAGAATGCAACTTCCCTTTCTGCCGTTGGTTTTACCTCAAGGATTTTCCTCCCTTATTATTATTATTATTTTTAAATGTTTATTTTTGAGAAAGAGAGAGAGAGAGCGCGAGTGAGCAGGGAAGGGGCAGAGAAGAAAGGGAGGCACAGAATCCGAAGCAGGCTCCAGACTCTGAGCTGTCAGCATAGAGCCCGATATTGGGCTCCAACGCACGCACGAACCGTGAGATCATGACCTGAGCCCAAGCTGGACACTTAATCGACTGAGCCACACAGGCGCCCCTCAAGGGTTTTCTTTCATAAGTACACTCTCACACATTACAAACGCAGATGATCACACGTAAATTCGATGGTGGTGCGATTTGTAGTAACAAAAAGGAAAACACCACCAACCCCAAGACGCATTCGTTATCGAGGGCTTCTGCCTGTGCGAAGCAGGGTCACCTTTCTGAACCTTCACACGGCTGCAAAGCGTATCTAGCTTTGACTTCCATCTTCCACAGCCGCAGGGCCAGAGAGGGACGTAGCCAGCTGTATTCACCGAGCGGAGAGGTTGGGGGAGGGTGTGCCTGAGTTCGATTATACATTTGCATTCACACGCCCCCGGGTGGTTTTCCCCCAGCTGCTCTGAATTACTGGGCTGGGACATTAGGGAGGCTCCATCGATCGAATGTTCTCCCAATAGTGTAGTTCTGCTGGGGGTGGTGTGGGATGTTTGAGGAAGTTCTGAAAACCAACGCTTCCCTCCCTTCAAGCAAGAGGCTGGCTCCCTCCCCTTGCCAGCTAGCTCTCCATCTCCCGTCACTACTTCTCTTTTGACTAAGCAAGGGAGGGAAGGGGCTAGAGGCCCCTGGGGGCGGGGGAACAGTCTGGATGCTGGGAAGTAAGATCACTTTCCTCCTGAGCTTTGCCTTTTCCAAAATGTCACAGAGTTGGAATCATACAGTGTGTAGCCTTTTCAGATTGGCTTCTTTCACTCCGTAATACGCATTTACATTTCCTCCGTCTCTTTTCACGGTGGAGAGCTCATTTCTTTTTAGCGCTGAATAACGTGACATTGTCTGGATGTCCCACAGTTTCTTTGTCCATTCACCTCCTGAACATCTGCTTCCAAGTTTGGGCAATGATGAATAAAACTGTGTGCATGTTTCTATGTGGACGTAAGTTTCTCAACTCCTTTGGGGAAATACTACGGAATGTGCTTGTGGCGTCAAAGCCGTGGCTGGATTCTCAGGAGGCAACACTGGCAACTGCTGTACAGGACCTCAGCCAGGAAGTGGCACTGTGTGCCTTCCACTGTATTCTTTTGGTGAAAGCAAATCAGATCAATCCAGACTCAAGGAAGTGGGAAGTAGAAGACTCCATGACTTGACGCATATGTACAGAGATACAGAGATGGAGGGATGGTTGGGGCGCATTTCTTCAGGCAGGTCTACCAGAAAGCCAAAGCTCAAACCTGAGCAACAAACGAATGTGGTTTTTAAACAATTTTATTTTTTTTCCAGCTTTATTGAGGTATGATTGACAACCATAAATTGTGTTCATTTCGGTTGTACGATGTGATTTTTTTAAAAAGGTGTACAACACAATGACTTAATACATGTTTACACTGTGAAATGATCATCACCCTCAAGTTAATGAACACGTCTATCACCTCACAGTTATTATCTTTTTGGTTTTTTTGTGGTGAGAACGCTTAAGCTCTATTCCCTTAGGAAATTTTGAGCATGCAGCACAGTGCTAGTCATTATATTAATCATACTACACGTTAGCTTCCCCAGAACTTATTTATTTCACTACTGAAATGCATCTGGCTCATTTCACTTAGCATAATGTCCTCCAGGTTCATCACATTGCCACTAACAACTTGACCTAGTCTGGATCTGTGAAAAGCTGGACTGCCTACCCCCCCTCCCCCTGCCCTGGTTTCTTGAAGAATCTGAACAGGTGATTACACCATCTGTGTGATGAGATGTGATCGACAGGAGACCTGTGGCATGGCAGTGGGGGGGGGGGGTGTCACCCTTTTGTTTTGAAGATCGTTTTTCAGTGACAAGGAAATGGAAAGTTGACCAACCGTGATTACCTTTGTTGTGAAAAGTACTTTTCTTGCAGAATAAGATGTTTGGAAATGTATGTTTGCTGACTTGGTTTAGGCACTCAGTGAAGTCATCAGGACTGGACCCGACTCTGTCTTTTTGTTATTGCCACCATCAGTGTGAAGGTTTATATTTATTTATTTATTTATTTATTTTTACATTGTTTTTTTTAAATTTATTTTTTAATAGTTTATTGTCAAGTTGGTTTCTGTATAACACCCAGTGCTCATCCTAACAAGTGCCCTCCTCCATGCTCATCACCCATTTTCCCCTCCCCCCACCCCCATCAACCCACAGTTTGTTCTCTGTATTTAAGAAGGTTTATTTTTAATGGAGGCATAATTGATATACAATCAAATTCACCCATTTTAAGTGTACAGTGTGATGAGTTTTATCAAATACATAAGGTCATAGAACAATACCACAATCAAGATCTGGAACACTTCTGTTGCTCTAGAAAGTTACCCCATGACCCTTTTGTATTTGCTCTTTCCAACCCATCCCTAGACAACCACCCATCTACTTTCCGCCATGCTGACTTTGCCTTTTGTAGAATTTCATATAAATGGAATCCCGCAGTACGTACTCTTTTGTGCTTGACATATTTCTCTTAGCATAATGGTGTTGATTCATTCATAATGTTATGTGTATCAATATTCTGTACCCTTTTATTGCTGAGTAGCATTCCATTTATTTGTGCATTCATCAGTTGATGGACATTTGTGTTGTTTTCCGTTTGGGGCTATTATGAATGATGTTGTGAGTATTGTGTGTGGGTCTTTATGTGGGCATTGAATAATTTCTTTTGGGTAAATTCCTAGGAGCGGGATGGCAGGTCATATGGTAGGAGTATGTTCAACTTTGTAAGGAATTGCCAAGTGTTTTCCTAAGTGACCATCTCATGTTGAGTTCCAGTTGCTCCATATCCTTAACAATGCTTGGTCTGGTTGGTCATGTTTTAGCCATTCTAATGGCAATTTGTGTCATTTAAGTTTACACTTCCTTGATGTCTGGTGATATTGACCATCTTTTCATATGACCATTTGCCATCTGTTTATCTTCCTTAAGACATAGCTGTCCAAATTTTTGGCAATTTTTTTTTTTTTGGCTGAGGTTTTGTCTTCTAAATTATTGAGCTGTAACAATTCTTGATATGTGGTGGGTACACATTCCTTTCTAGATGCATTGCATAAAACATGTAAATATTTTCTTCCTTTCTGTGGTGGTTACCCCGCCTCCACTTTCTAAACTGTGTACTTAAAGAGCAAATGTGTTTAATTTGTGTAAATTCCACTGGATTTCTCTTTCATGGTTCATGCTTTTAGTGTCACTAAGCATTTGCTTTTTAATCTCTAATTTGTTTACCTCTTCTTGGGGCCAAAGGATGGAGAGCAAGGAAGAGTCCCTCTGAATCAAGGCATGCCTGATGGATCTTTTTTTTTTTTAACTTTTCTTAACGTTTATTTATTTTTGAGAGACAGAGATGGAGCATGAGTTGGGGGGGGGGCAGAGAGAGAGGGAGACACAGAATCCAAAGCAGGCTTCAGGCTCAGAGCTGTCAGCACAGAGCCTGATGCGGGGCTCGAACCCACGAACCGTGAGATCATGACCTAAGCTGAAGTCCGAAGCTCAACCGACGAAGCGACCCAGGCGCCCCATGATGGATCTTGTCTTAGGGAACATTCAATCAATAACTATTTAATAAGCACCTATTCTGTGCCAGGCACTGTTACAGGCACTGGGGATACAATGGTGAAGAAAACAAAGTTTCTGCTCTATGGAATTTATGTTCCAGTGGGTTTTGGACAAAGGGCATCAAGTGCTGTGGGTGCCCTACCCACACCCCCTTTGCTAGGCCATGGCATCCAGTCTCCAGCTGCTAACGACATCCTTGTATTTTTTTTCTCCACCAGATTGACTTTGTCTGACAGATGTTGCTTTGCGTATGGATGCTGTGAAAGTTGTTTTCACCCCACCTTGGGGGTAGACCTTGGCCAAAGACTGAAAGATTTAGGGATATACTAGCCCATACCTCCTGTGTCTCTGGGTGGGAAAGTCTTTGGGGGGTTTGCTGTGCTCCAGAGATCCCTATGAGCTCAGGCTGAGGCAGCTCTTCTCTTGCAATCACATCTCTATGGCCAGCTTCTCCTCCTGCCCTGTTCTGCTTCCTTCACTCTTCTACAGGTTTTTCCTGAGAGCCCTCTCTCCGTAAACCATATGCACAAAAATTCTCACCTTGGGATATGGTTTTAGGGAGCTCAAGCAAAAACACTGGATGCCAAATGTAATCCTAAAGAAGGACTCTGAAAGCGATTTTGGAATAGGGTACCCCACTGGTCAGATGTTGAGGAGAACTCCATCAGCAGCATTGCTGAGCCCCTCCCCCACTCCCAGCCTCAGGCAGTGGTCAATACTCTCACTAGTGACAAACTGAGATGTGACAGGAGGAAAGAGATGCAGTAGTTCGTGCCATATCTTTGGTATTTGAGAGTTAGGGGAAAAAAATAACTAAAAAGACTGTGGAATTGAGTAGCTACTGCTGAGTAACACTGATGCTTTGAAGAGAGAGAACAGGCTCAGATATATTAATGACCAATTCATGGTGCAGTGCAAGAGTCTGGAGGCCTCCTTGGCAGCTTTTGGAAAGGTCCTCACCTGCAGCGAAGGTCAGGCAGAGCTGGGCATGAAACTCACAACACACTGGTAAGGGTTGCAGAATTTCAGTGAAGGTTGTTTTTGCTATTGAAGCGAGTTTCCAATAACAAAGTCAGCATCCTGATGGAGAATGAGTAGGACACTGAGACTTTCAAGTCCCCAGGCAGGTGCAGTTGCAAATCAAACCCCACATTCCCCTGAGCCTCTTGACCCACAAGAGTGGCCCCATCCCTGTTGTTGGAAGGTTATGCAAAAGTCTTAAATAAGGCTGCTGTCTTGCAGGGCACCCTCTTTTAATATGTCCCCTCCCCACCAAGAACTTTTCTCACCTTCTCTCCTGGCCACCGGGTCAACACTAGGGTCAAATCATAGCCTAGCTTGAATGTGCCAGTGTGTTCCTGCTAAGGATGGAGATGGATTTTTTTTTTTTTTTGCCATTAAAACACTTTTATTGAAGCCATATTCCTAATAGCCAAGACATGGAAACAATCTAAGGTTCATCTTCAGATGAATGGATAAAGAAGGTGTATTATGTAAATATTATGGAATTATTTTTCAGTCATCAAAAAGAAGCCATCCTGACATTTGTGACCACATGGATGGTCCATGAAGTCATTATGCTAAGTGAAACAAGTCAGACAGAGAAACAGAAATATTTCATGATTCCACTTACATGAGGTACCTAAAATAGTCATACTTGTAGAAACAGAGATTAGAATGGGGGTTGCCAGAAGGAGGGTGGGGGATAATGGAAGACATTTGTTAAAGGGCACAAATTTCCAATAATAAGATGAATAGTGCTATCTCAATGTGTTAAACATTTTTTTAAACATTTATTTATTTTTGAGACAGAGAGAGACAGAGCACGAGTGAGGGAGAGACAGAGAGAGAGGGAGACAGAATCCCAAGCAGGCTCCAGGCTTGAGCTGTCAACACAGAGCCCAATGCGAGGCTCGAACTCACAGACTGAGAGATCATGACCGGAGCTGAAGTCAGATGCTCAACCAACTGAGGCCACCCGGGCACTCCTAATTTTGTTTTTAAATTGTCTTTTCCTGATGCTCAGTGAAGCTGGACACCTTTTCAGATGTTTATAGGCCATTTGGATATCATTTTCAGTGAAACGTCCGTTCTAGTCTTTTACTCATTTTCCAATGGATTGTCTAAGAACTCGGGAGTGTGGTGCACTCAGATAGGTCATAGAAACCCCACACCCCTTCCGCACACCTTATCCTGTGGATCTCTTCCATCTGGCTGTTCCTGAGTTATATTCTTTTATAATAAAACAGTAGCCTAATAAGTAAAATATTTCTCTGAGTTATGTGAGCCACTCTAGCAAGTTTTAATGGAACCCAAGGAGAGGAGGTCACTGGAACCTGTGATCTATAGCCAGTAGGTCAGATTGGCATCTGAAGTTGGGGATAGTCTTGCAGGATGCTATCTTCAGGTAGATAGTGTCAGAATTTAGTGGGATTGCAGGACACCCAGCTGGTATCTGAGAATTGCTTTGGAAGTGCCATGAGTGTGGTAGCAGGGTGAGAGTAAAGGAGAAGCATAGGAGGAAAACTGAGTTTTCCCAAAATATAGACATACACACATATGAAGAAAGCCAGAGATTGAAGTGAGGCTTCTACAAGTCAAAGAAAAACCAAGGATGGCCACAAGAAGCTGAATAAACTATGAAAGATCTACTCCTACAGTCTTCACAGGGATCATGGCCCTGCTGAGACTTGGGTATTGGATTTCTGGACTCTACAACTGTGAGAGAATAAATCTCTGTTGTTTTAAGCCACCGAATTTGTGGTCCTTGGGTATGGTGGCCCTAGGAAACAATATAATGAACAATGGTGGAAAAGGCATATTTATAGCACAATTGGTAGCAGCCATAAACGTGTAAATTTGCATCTCCACAGGGCAGGATTCAATGACAAAATTAGTTTCTCCATAACCAGCAGAATTTCAGTTTGCATGTTTCAGAGGTTTCAGCTAACGAGGGATCATTAATATTTTTCTCCTTTGATATAACTTCACGACCTGTTTCTGGATCTTCAGTATTATAAACCCCTTCGCTTTTCTGAATGAATATTGAATCTCTCCCTCTCCCCAAACATGTTATGTTTCAATCTTTGTCAAATGTATTAGGCTTTGAGGTTGACTTGTGAGTATAAGCCTCACCTCTTCCTATGGGTCGCAAAAGCAAATCTGAAAAATCATGCTGAGGGGGAATATTGAGTTCCCGGGAACAAACAGCCTCTAGTTTTGGTTAAAAAACTCATGTGTGAGTTTCTCAGATTCCTGGTGGGAGGGCGGCCTTCTCCTCTCTTCCTGCAATGCACCGTGGCTCTTAGAGAGGGCACATTCTGGTTTCAAAGTTTTGAGTCTGTGGTCTTTTGTCTTTTCTTGCCTAATTGCTCTGGCTAGAACTTCCAGTACCATGTTGAATAGAATTGGCAAAAGTAGGCATCCTTGTCTTATTCTTCATCTTTCATTATTGAGGATGATATTAGCTTTGGGTTTTTATATCTATGTTCATAGGGATATTGGTCTGTAGTTTTCTTTCCTTGTGATGCCATCGTTTGGTTTTGGAACAAGGTAAAGCTGTTCTCAGAATTAGTTAGGAAGTGTTCTGTCCATTTCATTTTTTATTTTGGAAGAATTTGAGAGAGATTGGTGTTTATTCTTCATTAAATGTTTGGTAGAATTCCTTTTATTTTTGTAAAATCAGTAGTAATGACCCCACATTCATTTCTGATTTTGGTAATTTGAGTCTTTCCTCTCTCTCTCTCCTTCATGAATCTGGTTAAATGTTTGTCAATTTTGCTGATCTTCTCAAATAATCAAGTTTTGGTTTTATTGATTCTCTCTTGTTTTTCTATTCTCTATTTTACATATGTCTGTTCTAACCTTTATTTTTACCTCTCTTCTAATAGCTGGTTGTAATTTGCCTTTCTTTTTCTAATTTCTTAAGGTATGCAGTGAGGTTATGGACTTGAGATCTTTTCTTTTAATGTATACATTTACATCTATAAATTTCCCTCATAGTACTGTTTTTGCTGCATCCTATATATTTTGGCATGTTGTATTTTAGTTTTCACTATTTTAAGATATTTTCAAACTTACTCTTTGACACATTGGTTGTCTAAAATTGTATTGCTTAGTTTCTACATATTTGTGAAATTTCCAGTTTGTCTCCTGTTATTCAAATCAGTTTCATTCTTTTGTGATTCAAAAAAATACTCTACATTGTTTCAATCGTTTAAAGTTTATTACGATTTGTTCTGTGGTATAACATATGGTCTATCCTAAATAATGTTCCATGTGCACTTGAGAAAGATGTGTATTCTCTTAGTGTTAGGCCAAGTGCTCTCTATATGTGTGAGATCTAATTGGTTTATTGCATTAAGTCTTCTATTTCCTTACTGATCTTCTATCTGCGTGTTATAGTCATTATTGAGAATGGTGTGTTAAAGTCTCCAATTGTCATTGTCAAACTGTCTAGTCTTGCTTCAATTCTTTCAAAGTTTGCTTCATATATTTTGTATCTCCTTTTTAAATTATTGTTATATTGTTTTGCTGTTTTGAACTTTTACCAATATATAATGTCCTGCTTTGTGTCTTGTGATCTTTTTGATCTGAGGTCTATTTTGTTTGACGTCATATAAGCCTCACCAGCTCTCCTTCAGAACAATTTGGATGAAATATATTTTCCCATCCTTTTACTTTCAACCCTTGTATGTTTCTGCATCTATTTTTTTTTTTTTTTGTTTCTGCATCTAAATGGAGTCTCTTTTTGACAGATGAACCTTGGTTGTTTTTTTTTCTCCTTTTTTTTACAAATGTGCCAAACTCTGCCTTTTAATAGGAAAGTGTAATCCATTTACATTTAAAGCATTTACTGATATGGAAGGCCTTCCTTGTTTTCTGTATGTCTTATATGAATATGAAAGTGTAATCCATTTACATCTAAAGCATTTACTGATAGGTAAGGATTTCCTTGTTTTCTGTATGTCTTATAGGTTTTTTCTCATTTCCTCCTTTTTTGAGTTTTAATTTTTTGTAGTGTACCAATTTGATTTCCCTTATTTCCCCCTTGTTTCTTTCTTTCTTTCTGTTTCTTTTCTTAAAAATTTTATTCTCTTAGTGATTATCTTGGGGATTACAATTAACATTTTAACCTCATTGCAACCTAGTTTTAATAATACTAACTTACTTTCAATAGTATAAAAATACTTTGCTCCTACACATCTCTGTCCCTCCCTCTTTATATTGTTATTGTCACAGATTGCATTTTTATTTGTTGTATTCTCTTTAACATATGATTATTGTTTTGTGCATTTGCCCTTTAAATGAGAATTTGGCTTAACATTAAAAATAAATTATAATTCATTACCTGAGTATAATAAAGGAAGAAAAACATTATCTCAAAAGATACAGAGGAAGCATTTAATAAATTCCGCATTTTTTAATGATAAAAACTTGCAGCAATTTAGAAATAGAGTATTCTTTTTTATAAGTTTGTTTATTTATTTTGAGAGAGAAAGCACGAGTGGGGAAGGGGCAGAAAGAGAGTGGGAGAGAGTTCGAACTCATGACTGTGAGATCATGACCTGAGGTGAAGTCAGATGCTTAACCTACTGAGGCACCCAGGCACCCCTAGACATAGAGTATTCTTAATATGCTAAAGAATATCAACAAAATATCTAAAACATCCTACTTAAAGATGGGTAAAGGAAATTGGGATTGCTATCACCACTTCTTATTAATATTGCACTGAGGTCCTAGCCAGTATAATAAAAGAAAAGAAAGAAACAAAAGGATTGAAAAAGAAGAAATAAAAGTCATTACTTAGATTACATTATTATGCAGGTAGAAAACTAAAAGATCCTATCTATAGATTTATTTTATTTTATTTTTTTTTAGTGTTTATTTATTATTGAGAGACAGAGAGATACAGAGCATTAGCATGGAAGGGACAGAATCTGAAGGAGGCTCCAGGTTCTGAACTGTCAGCACAAAGCCTGACGCGGGGCTTGAACTCACAAACCGTGAGATCACGACCTGAGCCAAAGCCGGATGCTTAACTGACTGAGCCACCGAGGTGCCCCAGATTTAATAAAGGAATTTAACAAGATCACTGGATATAAAATCAAAATACAAAAATCAGTGGCATTTCCGTATATCAACATCTCTAAAAAAAAGACATTTGAAAATTATGCCATTTACAAGAACATCAAAAAACATCAAATACTTGTGACTAAATCTAAGGAAAGTAGTGCAAGAATTCTACACACAAAAGTCTAAGTCATTATTGAGGAAATTAACTAAAGTCTAAATAAAAAGGATACACTATGGTCACAGATTGGAAAACTTAATATTATGAAAACATTAATTCTACACCAATATCTATTGATCTATAGATTCAGTGCAATCTCATCAGGGTGTGTATGTGTGTGTGTATGTGTGAGTGGGTGCGTGGGTGGATGATACACAGAAATGCAAACGACCCAAAATAGCCTGGAGGGGGGCACCTGGGTGGCTCAGTCAGTTAAACGTCCGACTTCGGCTCAGGTCATGATCTCACAGCTCCTGGTTCAAGCCCCACGTCAGGCTCTGCGCTGACGGCTCAGGGCCTGAAGCCTGCTTCTGATTCTGTGTCTCCCTCTCTGTCTGCCCCTCTCCTGCTCACGCTCTGTCTTTCAAAAATAAATACACATTAAAAAAATAGCCTGGATGATCTTCAAGAAGAAAAACAAAATGGAGAGTTAGCCTTCCAGATAGTAAGACTTATCATGAGGCTACAGTAATTTAGACAATGTGGTATTAGTGCTGGGCTGGGCTATAATTCAGGTAGGTTGTAAATATAAAAGTGAAGGTAAAACAATAGCTTCTAGAAAGAGAATATTTATATTCTTGTAGGAGAATATTTATGTTAGGGTAAGCAAAGATTTTTAAAAACAGAACACAGAAAATACTATAAATGTAAAGGAAGATATTAAATTTATTATTATTATTTTTAAAAATGTTTGTTTATTTTTGAGACAGAGAGAGACAGATCATGAGCCAGGGAGGGGCAGAGAGAGGGAGACACAGAATCAGAAACAGGCTCCAGGCTGTCAGTGCAGAGCCTGATGCAGGGCTTGAACTCACAAACCATGAGATCATGACCCGAGCCAAAGTCGGACGTTCAACTGACTGAGCCACTCAGGCACCCATTAAATTTATTATTAAATTAAATATTATTCTTAGAGTATATTAAAAGTAAGATCTTCTGTTTTTCAAAAGATACTGTTCAGAGAATGAGAAGGTGATCCACAGAGCAAGAGAGAGAATATTTGCAAAAATCTAATTGACAAAGATCTTGCTTCCAGATTATATAAAGAATTCCTATAAATCAAAAAGAAAAAGGCAACCCAATTAAAAAAGGGCCAAAAGATGTGACCCAATACTTCACATAAAACAATATGTAAATGGACAGTAAATATGAAGCAGTGCTGAACCTTATTCACCATCAGGAAAATGAGATTTAAAACTACAAGGGGTTGGGGGCGCCCGGCTGGCTCAGTCGGTGAAGCTTGTGACTCTTGATCTTGAGGTTGTGAGTTTAAGCCCCATGTTGGGTGTAGAGATTACTTGAAAATAAAATCTCTCTAAACAACAACAACAACAACGACAAACCCCTACAGGTGGATCCCATTACAGAACAGCTAAAACTGAAGGCCGACAACCCTGATTGGTGTGATATGCAGCAATGGGAACTCAATAAAGTTGAGCATAGGAAAACCTACTCCTAGATACTCACTCAGCACGAATGTACACGTATGGCTGCTAAAATGCACAAGAATGCACTAATTTCATTTATAAACTCATATGCAAAACTTCTAATAAAAATACTAGTGAACACCCAGTAAAGATTAAAAAAAAAAAACAATGAGCATGAGGAAAAGGTGCTCAGTGTCACTAATCATCAGCAAAATGCAGATCAAAGCCACAGGGAGATGTCATCTCCTTGTGTCAGGATGCCTACAATCCATCCAATACAAAATCCCAGACAAAAGGTAACAGTCCCTCCTGAGGATGTGAAGTTGAGACCCTTGTGCACCTTGTGGTGGTGGTAATACAAAATGGCGCCGTTGCCATGGAAAGTGGTGTGGAGGTTTCTCAAACATTGAACATGGAACTACCTTACCCCCCAGTGATCGTACTTCTGGGTATAAACCCCCAATAATTGAAATCGGGATCTCCGAAAGATACTTACACTTCCACGTTCGCTGAAACATTATTTACAGAAGGAAAGCCATGGAAACAACCCAAGCCATGGAATGGATAAAGGACAATATTTTTCAGGCTTGAGAAAGAAGTAGGTTCTGCCACTTACTGCATGAAATTAGGCAGACACAAAAGAACAAAGATGATTCCACTTACACGAGGGATCTAGTAGCCAAATGTGTAGAGATAGAAAGTAGAGTGATGTCACCAAGTGCTGGAGGGAGAAATGGGGAGGTGGTGTTTAATGGGTATGCAGTTCTAATTATAGAGGATGAGTAAGTCCTAGGAACCTAATATAAAGCATAATGCATATAGTTAACAATACTGTAATGTCTACTTAAAAAAATTTTTAAAGAGGACAGATCTTATAGTAATTGTTACCTTATCTCACACACACACACACAAAGAAGGAAAGAGGAAACTTTTAGAAGTGATAGTTAAGCTTATAACATTGTGGTGACAGTTTCATGGGTGTTTACTTATCTTTAAACTCATCAATATGTACATACTAATATACATAGCATTTTTGCATGTCAATCAGACCTCAGCGAAAAAATAAATGTAGGGGTTTTTTGAAGCCACTAAAAAAGAAAATGGACTCACTCACAATCCTTTGTTATTGTTTGCTTCTTATGATACTTGAGTTGGTTTTTGTTCTTTTGGTGAATAATCCCATTTATGAAAGAATAGAAAAAAATATTTTTATCTTAAAAATGTTTGTGATCAAGTAGATATCTTTACATCTGTAAGACTAGCTGCGATTTTAAGTAAACATTGCACATTAAAAAAAAAAGTTACCTCCAAATCTCACTTGACTGCTGTGCAGAGAATGGCCTGTAGGAGGCGAGAGTGGATACAGGCAGCCTGTAGGAGGCTTTGGGAGATGAAACACCGAAAAGCCTTAGACTCTGACAGATTAAATCTGTCCGTTAAGATGTCTAAGGAAATGGCCAAAAAAGTAAGAACAGGATACATTGTTTCTGAACTAAGTAGAAGAAAAACTGTAATGAGAAAAAAAAAATCCAAAGTAAGGCAAGGAGGAAGAGTGAAAGAAATATGGAAAAGGAGGGACAGCTGAACGGTAGGTCATCTGGGTTGAGATCTGTCTGGTGCCAGTGGGAAATTCACTGCAGGATTTGGAGACCTGGAATAAAAAAGTGTAAAGTATTTTACGAATCACTATATGCTGATTATACTCTGAAGTGATTAACATTCTGGATGCGTTGCTAATGAAATATATTATTAAAATTCACCATTCTTAAACTCTTAATTGTGGCTGCTAGAGAAAAATTATAGAGATGGCTCACATTATGTTTGCATTGGACAGCATTGGTCTAAATACTCAAATTAAAAGACAAACACTGTCAGGCTGGATAAGAAAACTTATAATCTAGCAACATGTTGTTTACATTTAAACATAAAAGATATAACAAGTTGCTAAAGAATGTGAACAGCTAGAGAGAAAATTGGTTTAGCCCTAGTAGTAACAGCACAGAGCTTAATGTAAAAAGAGTTTAATGAAAAAAAAGTTATAACTAAGTCTCTGCCATGTAAATATAACAGTTTTAATGTGTATGCACTTTAAAATGGTCTCGAAATAAATGAAGCAAAACCTGACAGAACTACTCAAACGTGGATGGTATGAATTGAGTTGCTGTTAGTGTAAAATGCTCTGCCAAAAATTGAAGACCCGTAATGAAAAAAAAAAAAAAAGAAGAAGAAGAAGGAAGAATGTAAAATAGCTTGTATTCGATAATTACACCACTGAAGTGGGAGATTTTAAAAACACCCCTCTTGTTCACTGATAGCTCAAGCAGACAAAAAGTAAGAATAGAGATTTGGATGTTGCAATGAACAAGCCTGATCTCAGGGTCACATATATGGAACGTGTACTGAGCCACTGCATGATACACTGTTAAAAAGGCTGAGAGAGCTGGCAGGAATGTAAAATGGTGCCGTCACACAAAATGGTACGGTGATTCCTCAAGAAAGTAAAAATAGAATTACCATTTAATCCAGCAATTCCATTTCTGGGTATATATCCAAAAGAATTGAAAGCAGGAACTCAGATATTTGCACATTCATGTTCATAGCAGGATTATTCACAATGGCCAAAAGGTGGGACGACCCAAGTGTCCACCGAGAGATGAAGGGATAAACACAATGTGGTCCATCCACACATGGAATATTATTAAGTGTTAAAAAGGAAGGAAATTCTGGCACCTGCTGCAATGTGGATGGACCTTGAGGACATTATGCTCAGTGACATAGCCAGTCACAGAAAAGTCAAATACTATATGATCCCCCTAAAATGAAATATTTAGAGTGGCCAAATTCATAGAGACAGAAAACAGAATGGAGTTGCCAGGGTGGGGTTGGGTGGGGAGTTACTGTCTCATGGGGACAGATTCTCAAGTTTGGGAGGATGAAAAAGTTCTGGAGGGATGAAAAGTACAATACGAATGTACCTAATGCTGGTGAACTATACACTTAAAAATGGTTTAAATAGTAAGTTTTATGTTGCGTATATTTACCACAATTAAAAATAAAAATAATTTTTTTAACTTTATAGTTTATTGTCAGGTTGGTTTCCATATAACACCCAGTGCTCTTCCCCACAAGTGCCCTACTCCATGACCATCACCCCCCTTCCCCTTTCCCCCTCCCCCTTCTGCCCTCAGTTTGTTTTCAGTATTCAGTCTCTCGTGTTTTGTCTCCCTCCCTCTCCCTAACTCTTTTTCCTCCTTCCCCTCCCCATGGTCCTCTGTTGGGTTTCTCCTGTTAGACCTATGAGTGAAAACATATGGTATCTGTCCTTCTCTGCCTGACTTATTTCGCTTAGCATGACACCCTCGAGGTCCATCCAGTACAGAAACACACCCAGTTTTTTTTTTTCTAATGAGACCAGAATTGCCTTGATACAAAAACCTGACAAGAATAGTATGAGTCAGAAAAATCACAGACCATGGTCCTCCTAAGCACAGATGCAAAAATCCTATCTAAAATATCAGTAAATTGAATCTACTAATATGCTAAAAAAATATATCCTGATCAAGCTGGATTTATTCCAGGAATAAAAGGTCGGATTAATGGGGCACCTGGGAGGCTCAGTCGGTTAAGCATCTGACTCTTGCTCTTAACTCAAGTCTCGATCTCAAGGTCATGAGTTCAAGCCCCATTTTGGGCTTTGTACTGCGCATGGAGCTTACTTAAGAAAAAAAAAGTTAGATTAAAATACTGACGAATGTAATTCACCACACTGTCAGTCTAAAGGAGAAGAATTATTTGATACAGAGAAGGCATTTAATAAAATTCAACATTTATGTATGATTTTTGAAAAATCTCTTAGCAAATTAGGAATAGAAGGGGATTTGCTTAATTTGATAGGGGCTACCTAAAAAACCCAACAGCAGATTCATCCTTAATGGTGAAACATGAAAAAATACACCTGAACATTAGAAATAAGACAAGGATGTCCAGTTTTTCAATGTTGTTGTGACAGCTACTGACATCTATCTCATATACCAGCAACAGATGTTGGAAAGTATAATCTCCAAAAGGCATGCCGCTTACAATAGCACCAAGAAATGTAACACACTTAGAAAGAAATCTAAAAATGATGTCAATTCTTTACGGAAAAAAAAATTATGAAACATTCTTGAGAAACACTAAAGAAAACTGTAGCGGAAAAAAGAGGTATACCATGTTCATTGATTGAAAGACTCAGGAAGGCATCCATTCTTTGTGATTTGATCTACAGATTCAATGCAGTTCCGATAAAAATCTCAACAGGATTTTTCATGGAGCTTGACAAGCTGAATAAAAGGCCTACATAACCGAGATAATCCTGAAGATGAAGAATAAGAAAGTCTTACCAAATAGCAGCACTTATTATATTCATTATATTAATGAAAGCAGTGTGGTACTGGTATAGACATAGTAGGATAGACTTTATCTGCCTGGCTTCCTCTTGGGAAACGAAGAATGCTCCCAGATGACTTTCTTGTCGTCAGGATGATGACAATATGACAACCTATTTCTCCCTCTAAGTTGGATATGTTTGGAATACAGACTTTTTCTTCTTAGTTTTACAGATTTTAACCTAAAATTTAGGTACATCCTACCATGCATGCCTACATTATATGAGTTAGTATTTCTTTACTTTATGCCAAAATAAATAGGCTGTTACCATGTTTAAATTTGATTTAGAATGTGTGTGTATATCCATCCACTCATCATTCATCCATTTACTGTTCTATCTATACACCCGCCCATCTATCCAATTGATCATCCTATTCAACTATCCAACCATTGACCCATACTTCTTCTCACCCACCCATACTTTGACCCATCTACCCATTCATTTATCCACCCCCTACCCATCTATCCACCTCTCTGTTTGTCTGGCTGTGTATCTGTACAGTAATAGAAAAGAGCTTGCAGGGTCCTTGGGTGGCTCAGTCATTAAGCATCTGAC
This sequence comes from Cryptoprocta ferox, assembly GCA_028646485.1. Lineage (NCBI taxonomy): Eukaryota > Metazoa > Chordata > Mammalia > Carnivora > Eupleridae > Cryptoprocta > Cryptoprocta ferox. The sequence continues at coordinate 4,584,993 of CM053574.1, forward strand.
TTTGGCTGAGGTCACGATCCCATGATTCATGAGTTTGAGTCCCACAGCAGGTGAACTTGAGCCCTGCTGAGCTTGTGCCCTGCTTCAGGTGAGTTGGAACCGTGCTTCAGGTAAAAAACACAAGCCCCAGTTCAGGTGAGTCCTGCTTCTCTCTCTCTCTCTCTCTCTCTCTCTCTCACCCCCTAGTGTCATTCTCTCTCTCTCTCCCCTCACTCACTTGCACTCTCTCTCTCTCTCTCTCAAAAAAAAAGAGCTTTCAAACTCTGTCAGTTACCTACTGATGCATAACAAACCACTCTAAAACTTAGTGGTTTAAACCAACAACTGTTGTATTTGCTTACATTTCATTGAGATGGCCCTGAAGGGCTTGGCGGGGATGGTTAGCCTCAGCTCCACAAGCTGGGACAGTTCATCTGGGGCTGGCAGAACTTTTATGGCTTCACATCCGTATCTGTCACGCTCTAGGGTGTCTCTGTCCACTGGTCCTCACTCACAGGATAGCCATATTTCTTTGCACTCAGGGCTCTGAGAAGGCAGAAGTGGAAGCTATTGTCTCCTAAGGCCTAGATTCTAAATTCAGGTAATTCACTTCTGTCACATTTATTGGTCAAGGTAAGTCACAGTTAATTTATTCAGCCATTATTGTTTGAGAATTTACTGTGTATTAGGCACTGTTCTGGCTTCTGGCAACAAGAGGGGGAATGAAACACAAAACACAAGAGACAAAGTCTCTGTTCCCACGGACTTTCTGTTGAGTAGAGACTCCCTACTCACCCATATGTTGAGCAGGTCTGAGGTCTTGATTTCTTGTGGGTGACTTTTCTCCCCATCCATAATAGATAGGGGTTTTCTAGATTCCCTTAATTAGAGAGGACTATTCTTTCAGGTTCCAGGATCCAGCTTCTCTGCTTGGCTTGTAAATGGCTGCCTTCTCCCTGTGTCCTCACGTGGTCATCCCTCTGTGTGTGTCTGTGTCCTAATCTCCTCTTCTTATAAGGACCCAGGTCATATTGGATTAGCGCCTACTCTAATAACCTAATTTTACAGGTTTACAAAACCTAATTTTGACTGGCTCAGTCAGTAGACCATACAACCCTTGATCTCAGGGTCATGACTTCGAGCCCCATGAGCCCCATGTTGGATATAGAGTTTACTTCAAAAAAAAAATACCCCTTATTTTACCTTAGTTTTCTCTTTAAAGGCCCGATTTCCAAAAGCAATCACATTCTGAAGTACTGGGCGTTCGAGGTCAACATATGAATTTTGGGGGACCCAACTGAGCACCCAGAACAGGAAAGAGTTCCTGTGTCCTGCTTTTTGGAACAAAGAAAAGAGGCCTGGAATAGAGAAAGCTCCCCATAGAAGTTCTAGGGGCACCGCGAACTAGAAGAGCCTTGAGTCCTTCATTGCAGAGCCCAGAGAAGTTGCAGGTCCCCAAAAAGGAAATGACTCGATGGTGTCTCTGGGCAGTTGAAGCCACAGACAGCCTCAAAGAGCTTCCGGTGCCTCCACCTGCCTGAAAATCAGCTGCATGAGCAAGACTTAGGAGCAGCAGATAATGCACCAGTCTTGATAGGTCACAAGCATGAAAATGGAGAGCTGATGGGTAAGAAGCAGACTGACAGTGGGCACCTGCGTGAACAGGTGAGAATCAGATGGATCCCTCCATCACCCTTAATGCTGAGGCATTGGCTAAGCTCCCTGAAATTTTTGCAGTCTTGGGAAAGGAGCATGTGGGAAGGATGGTTCTCAATTGACTGATAGTTTTCAGCATCCTGGTGTAAAGGGATCTTTGCACAAATTAAGTTCGTATTAGGAATATAAAGGGAGTTACATTATCTGTACTCCTTGCAAATTGCGACTTATGTATACTACACATGTGTTGTAGTTTGAGATCCCATAGAGGCAGACCCTGATAAAAAGATTTGGAGCCACACTTTTCTTCCAGAAGGCATGAAGTCATGCCGACACATTGGTTTCAGTCCCATAAGACTCATTTCTGACTTCTGACTTCTAGAGCTAAAAGATCATCAATCATACCATTTTAAGCAGCGGCAGGAAGTGAATAATAACACTATGAACGCTCACTCTTCTTGAAACTCGTGGTCATCCCAGGCTGTCATTTACTTTCCCACCTTCATCTCTCTGTGCTTAGATTTCCCCACAAGATGGGTGTTACAACGCTACCCACCCCATGGTCATTATGAGGATTGGGTGAGTGACTGTGAATTAATGCACTTATCACAGCATCTGGCAAGCAGTGAGGACATTAGAAGTATGAACTGTGATTGATGATCCTTATTACTTTAAGAGAAACAACTACATACACAAGATGCTGAAAGGCAACTGACATTCAGCCTCTGTGCAGGAGATGACGAGGAGTGGTGGAGACTGGTGAGCTGGTGACCCCTGCCCCATCCAACAGGGACACCACTGCCCAGCCTGGGTTGTTGTTCCCAGCTTCCAAATTTCCAAGAAAGTCCAGAAATTCATATTTGTCGACCTGCAAAATTTTGTCGTGTTTAAATATTGGCCACTAATTTCCATTTTAAAAACACACCCAGTGACTAGATGTGGCCTGTGGATGTAAGGTCACCTTTCAGGTAATCACTGAAAAGAATTCAAACTTTAAATGTATTACATCAATACAAATGTATTACATTGAAAATAATTCAAACTTAAATGATTACAGCTGTGCTTACAAAAAGAATATCTACTGGAGATTAAAGAGCTCATTGTGGGCCAAGCTCTGGAAAACTACTTAAACACTCAAGTCATTTTATCTCACAATAACCAAGGTAGGGTAGAGGCCATTATTCATATTATTTTACAGATGAGGACACTGAGGCCCAGAGAGGCCAAGGATAGATCCTGATATCACCCAGCTGGGAAGTAGCAGAGTGGGGATCCAAACCCTGGTGGTCTGGCTTCCCATTCTGTTTCTCAGAGTCAATGCCTCCCAGTATTTGAACACAGTGATATTTAGTGGGAGGGACATAGCATTATAATGTGAGGGTAATAAATGATTTATCATCATTATTTTTACTTCTACCAACTCTGGGTCTTGGCATGAGATGAAGGGAGAGCTTTCCAGGGGCTGGGGGAGGGCAAGAATGCAGACTTCAGGTCTGGAGGAAGAGCTGATTGTGGGGGAAGGTGATATCTGAAGAGATGTCAAGCACAGGAGGTGAAAGCGGAAATCAAATAGATAAACTTCTCAGAAGTTGTAAAGTAGGTCAGTGGCCTGGACTGGGGGCTTCCCACCCCACGCGCTACCTGAAATCAAGTTGGGGTCTAGGTCTCCTAGTGTACCAGCCTCGATGCCTGCCTGCAGGACTCTCTGAACCTCCTCCCTCCTTCCTCCCTTGACTTTCCCTTTTCTCCCCTCCCCTTCCCTCCCCTCCCTCTCTTTCCATCTCCCTCCTACCCTACCCATCCTCTTACCCACCCTCTATTCTTCCGCTTGCTCCTCTACCTCAGGGTTGGAGGCCCCTCCCAGGAATGATCTTTGGAGGCTAAACTTAGTGACAAGTTCCATCCCCAGCCGGAAGTTGGTGGCTGCTGGTGGCTTTGTAAATACATTGTCCCCACACCTTGGTCTCATCAAAGCCACGGAAACAGAAAAATGGTGATAAGAGTAAAGGAAACTCCAGTGGGGGCTGGGGCTGGGCATTAGGGGCTGTCCCACCGCCCACCAGCCCTCAAGGGCAGAGAGGTGTGAAGTTGTGTCCCCTTGGTGGGAATGGAGGGGGAGGCCAGCATTCCTGCCTCTGTGTCTGGAACATGGCAGCAGCAATAGCTCCTGCCCAGGTATGTGTACAAGGCATCTAAGGATGCAACACATTACAAGATGCCTGACATAGGGAACAAATGCTATAATTAATGGCTTTTTCTGTGTCTGATCTGAGTCCATCTTTAAAACAGACCTACAGGCAAAAACCGGTGTTATCTCCCATTTTACAGATGAGGAAACATAGGCACTGAGAGGTGCTGGAACTTGCTTGAGGTCACACGGCAGCAAGTGGCAGAGTGAAATTGGAACCCAGGACCATCTGACTGCAAAGCCTGTTTCCTTCCCTCCCTGTTCAGGGCGATGACAACAGTATAAACACCAACAACAATAATCATCTACCTCTAGGGTCTGAGCCCTCAACTTTGGGTCCTGGGCACTAACAGCTCCCTCCAGCCACATCAGGGCACATGCTCATTTGTACGGACCGTCTGATTTGTATGCATATTATTATCTGCCCCTCTCTCCTCACTCTTCCCATGCTCTCAGTTCAAGCTTTCAGCTGGCTGGGTAGACTGCCACTCTGTCCGGATGTCTGCAATCAGGGTGCTTGGCAGGGTGCAGCCTCCACTTCATCAGGAATGGGAGATTTGAGGGGGAGGGGCAGACCTGGGCATGAGGCTTCCGATTTCTCCCACCCTTCCCCCCCGCGCTTCCTACATGGAGTTGGGCCAACCAGGTTCAGTTTACGTATCTATAAAGTGACTCCATCTACCCCTCTGCCTCTACAAGCCTCCCTTCCCCTGAGAATAGACAGACCCAGGTGCAACATTTACCATTTATTTCCAAGACCCGTGGTCAGGGAGCCCAGGGCTTCAGACTGTGCCTGGTCCTCATCCGGGGATGTATTCGTCTTGACTGGGAGGAGCCTCAGGTGGTGTGTGTTTGTGTATGATGTGTGTGTGTGATGGGTGTGACCATGATGCAGCACGTGGAAGTCTGATGTGATGAGCATGGCATCCCATGTGTCACACTTGGTGTGACTGCATGGCTCCTTTGGGTCGCTCTGGCTGTGATGATGACTTGTGTGTGATTGTGTCATACGTAGTTGTCACATAGTGTGACTCGTGTGTGGTTGTGGAGAATGTGACACTTTGTGTGTGTGAGTGCAGGTGTGAAGGACATTGTGGAGACTTGTGATTATCTGTGATGCTGTAGGCACATCTGCGCTCTCTCTCCAACTTCCCTCCATCCTTCCCCTCCTCCCTCCTTTCCTTCCTTCCCTCCTCCCTTCCTCCGTTTCTTTCTGCAAACATGTTCCAAGGGCCTGCCGCGTGCCGGGCCCTGACCTGGGTGCTGAAACACAGCCGTGGTGTCCTGGTGGGATGTGAATGCTCAGCTGTGCTGAGATCCAGCCAGCCAGACGGTGATGCGTTGGTAGCCAGAAACCAGCCACGACGGGAGTATTTACACCAAGGGAATCGCAGACACCGCAGAGCCTCTTCCCCCGGGAGAGCTGGTGGTCAAACGGCTAGCGGCACACCCCTGCGCCCGTGTCTCTGAGCGTGATCTTGAGTGTGTGACTGTGGCCGTGGTGGGACTGGCTGGGCGTCCACGTGGATGCGTCTTGGCAATGACTCCCTTCCTCCAAAACCACCCACGCTCATGAGAGTGGGAGAGGCTGAGGTTGCCTGTCCTCGGCCAAGTCCCTGGACCCCCAAGTCCTACTCTTCTCTGAACACATAAATACCCACCCCTCACCCCTTCTTCCTGAATATCAGGCAGACCAGCTTTCCCCCGCTTGGGGGTCTACAGACCCTCAAGTCTCTGAGTCTTCGTCTTCAGTATTGCCCGTGGCGGGGTCTGCAGTTTCCTTTCAGAGGCACCTGCTAGGTCTTCAACCTTCAGGGGTGGCTGGGTTGTCGGCCCTGGGAGGTGCCCGCTGAGCTCTTTGCTTGCTGGGTTCTGGGTTCCCCAGGGCACCCTCTGAAGGGAGGCGTCACCGGCACTCCCTCCTTACACCATGAAAGCCCCGAAGTAGGAGCGGGTCCCGTCACGGAGTCGGACCAGGCGTTCATCCGGCACACGGACGACCACCTCCTCGCCAGCGTCCAGGTGCACCACCCCTCCCAGGAAGCTGCTGTCCCACCAGACGCGGGGGCCGGTTGCCCGCCCACAGGGTGACCTCCGGCTGACCAGCAGCTCCAGCTCCTCGGGGTAGCGCGGTGTGCGTTTGTAGAGGCCGTGCGTGATGGGCAGGCCGCTGGTCAGCCCCTGCGGGCAGCCCACTCCCCCCAGCTGCACCTTGGAGTAGATGTAGTAGTAGCCGGCCCGGGCAATCACCAGGGAGCCGTCCCGGTAGCTGAGGCCCCTCAAGAAGGCCAAGCCCAGCTTCGTCTCCCAGAGCAGCGGGCCCCCGCTGCCCGTCAGGCTGGAGTTGGCACCTGCGGACGGAGGCAGAGGGGTCTGGTCAGCTTGTGTCACCAGCTTGTGTCTGGTCGGGGTGATGACTCCCCTCTGTTTTAAGTTGAGAACTTGATACGTAATAATTCACTTTATTCTCACTTTCGGAGGTGGGGGGACACTGAGGCACTGAGAGGCCAAGTCACTTGCTTCTGGTACATTTTAACTCATTTTTCTCCCCCTCCCCTTGCAGGTGGGGAAACCGAGGCATGGAGCCGTTAAGTGACCAGCCAAAAGCATCAAAACCAAGGAACAGAGACCGAGCACACCCCGGTCCAGAAGCCTTAGGGTCTCCATGCTCCTCAGTTTTTCTCTCAGTAAAATGGACATATGAATGGTGCCTCCTTGAGACTTAATGGATTAAGAGGCTCCTGGGTGGTTCAGTCGGTGAAGCGTCTGACTTCGTCTCAGGACATGATCTCATGGTTGGTGGGTTCAAGCCCCGCGTCGGGCTCTGTGCTGACAGCTCGAAGCCTGGAGCCTGCTTTGGATTCTGTGTCTCCCTCTCTCTCTGCCCCTCCCCCTCTCAAAAATAAATATTAAAAAATTAAATATAAATAAACAAAAGAGTGACTAAAAAAAGGTTTAATGAATTAATAAGTGTAGAGCACACAACACATGGTGAACACCTTGTAAAGGGTTATTCAATAATATGAGAAGTGAACGGACACAGGTAGTGGGGCAGGACTGTGAATCAGTAGTGAATGGATGACTGAATGAACACTCAGACATGCTGGGTATCTGTCTGGTCTCCCCAGGACACCCTTCCCCCTCCCATGCCAGGACTCGGGGTTCCCCTCACCTGTGAGGTGTGCTGCTGGGTTGGCCTGGTGGGACCTTCGTTCTGGAGAGAGAGGGTGAGTGGTTAGAGGTGGAGGCGGTGAGGGGTGAGGGCCAATCACCAAGTCTACCTCCTGGTGTCAACCCCACCCTTTCCGGAGCGCCCCAGACTTCTGCTTCTCAGGCCTGGGGGAGGGGCACCTGTGGAGCTCGGGCCAGTTGTGTAAATCACATTGGGCAATGGGCTGAGGGGGCGGGGGCAGCGTGGGAACCACCCTACCTCCGCCCTCCCCAGGACCCAGGACTCTGACTCACCTTCTGTCAGCTGCTTCCAGGATTCTGCTTCTCCATCCTGAAAATGCAAAGGAGCCCACGGTGAGGACCTGCGTGCCCCACACATTGGCATCCTCAGACTCACGGCTGTGAGACACACATAGACATGGACACAGACACCGCCCTCACATGAGTGCCCAGGGCCATGTGCACACCCCTGCCCCACCCAGCAGCCTTGTAACCACCCGGTGCCTCATTTCCCCCCTCTTCAAATAGACATATGAATGGTGCCTATTTAAGATTCAGCGAATTCATGGGTATAAAAGCATGTTCCAGTGTCTGGCACATAGCAAGCAGGATATAAGGGTTAATTAAATAAGTAATATTTATAGATATGTAGACACTGAGGTGGCAGGACACGTGGTTGTCAACCACAACAAGTGGATATGGACACGTGACATAGGGCACAGACCTGGACACTTATGTGACACATGGACAAGGCACATGTGGACACAGATACGTGGGTATGTGGTTTACGGACCCACGTGTGTCTGTGCACAACGTTAGCACATGGGCCGTACACAGGCCAGTACGTGGACACGTGGGCCCATGTACGCAGGACAGCAGTTCAGGTTCACACAGACGACATGCCCATGCGGCCATCAGGTTTGGTCACAAGGAGAAATGACTTGGAAACACAGGACACGAAAGGCCAAGACCACACGGCCATGCGTGTGGTGCGGAGGCTCACAGGTGTGGCAAACAGACAGATACGTCCACAGCCGACCGCAAACTGAGGCAGAGAGAGATTCTCGCAGACTTGGACGATGTGAATTAGTGACCCTCCCGAATAATGGTGATAAGGGTATGGCTAACAATGATGAGCAATGTCAGAACATCAGTTCCGGGGCTTACAGACAACACGGCTGTGTTATAAACGTGAAATTTGCGAAGAGATTTGGTTTTATTTGTCCCCACTATTAGAAGAAATGGTAGTTGCGTGACCCCACACCACTGTGAGCTAATGCTGTGATTTTTAGCAATCATATTGCAATATAAATGTGTCAAATCACTTAAACTGACAGAATGCTACATGTCATTTATATATCTCAATTTAAAACAATATCGGTTCTGGTTGGTTGAACTCTTGCCCCGGGCAGCCACCGCTGGGCACCACACACACAATATCGTATTTCCTTCCCTGTGAGGTGGCACGCTTACTATCACACCCATTTTACAGATGAGGAAACTGAGGTTCAGAGAAGTGAACTGACTTGCACTGAGCTGCTGTAAGTCTGTCTCTTGTCCTGGAGACACGTGCATGGAGACAACGCACAGTGACACGGAGACCCACCAGCCACGAGCCCCGAGGCCCCACTCACCAGCAGGGGTGCGACCATCTCCCCCAGGCGCCAGTGCAGCTGTAGTAGGAACCAGCCCTGGACCGCCAGCCCAGCCGCCAGCAGCAGCAGCAGGAGGCCCAGGCCCAGCTGGGCTGCAGTGCAGGGCTGTCTTCGGCGGCGACTGTGCCCCAGCCTCGTGAATGGGATGTCTGTCTGTCCGTCCACCACAAACACAGAGGGCCGCACAACCGCCTCCTCCATGCCTGGGCAGACGAGGCACCTCGGGGCTGGGCTAGCACGGCTGGTCCCTGAGGGCAGGGAGGAAACCACAATTGCCCAATGCTCCTGGGCTTCGCACGCTGCAGACAGACACCCGTGGGTCCTGGGGCTCAGCCTTTAGAGCAGGGATTCAGCCCCTCCCCTTTCCCCACTGGCCCTCCTCCTCTTCCTGTCCCCTCACCCCAGGC
>CM053574.1:4594548-4675518 GCA_028646485.1 Cryptoprocta ferox
TACAGGGAAAAGGCGATTTGCCTCCTCTTCCTGTTGCCAGCCATTCAGGTCTCACATGCCACAGTGCCAGCAAATCCCTTGTTTCCTTCCAGAGATCTGCATTGTTAAATGTTTGCAAGTTTAAAAACAAATTCCCAGTGTTCTCTGCATGCTCTTCTTCCTGGTCTCCCTGGGTTACACCTTGCTTTTTTTCATAAACAGTATCCCTCGGAGATCGTTTAATATGGGTGCCCAGAGAGGTTCCTTGTTCTTAGAGGCAACTGCCTCCTGTTACATTGTGTGCAAGTAACCAGCCTCCTCCCCTTGGACAGACTTCCCTGGTTACAAGCCACGCCCCCTCCAGTGAGTAGTCTTTTTTTTTTTTTTTTTTTTAATTTTTAAATGTCTTTATTTTATTTGAGAGAGACAGACAGAGAGTGAGAAGTGGGGGGGGGGGCAGGCAGAAAGAGAGAGAGGGAGACACAGAATCTGAAACAGGCACCAGGCTCCAGCCTGACTCGGGGCTTGAACCCATCGACTGTGAGATCGTGACCTGAGCCGAAGTCAGACGCTTAACCGACTGAGCCACCTGGGCGCCCCTCCAGTGAGTAGTCTTGAGCCTGTGTCACTTTCGAGCTCTGACACTTATTAGTGGTGTACTTTGGGCACTTGATTAATAACCACTCTGTGCCTCAGTTTCCCCATGTCAGATGAGGTTGTAATAGCCCTCACTTTGCAGTTGTCATCGCCATGAAAGGACATGACCCTGGACCAAGAGAGCTACTTGCATTAGTAACCCTGCAAGATATTGCTGTCTTTCCCTCCGTGATTGTACTGAAATACCATCTTACTGGCCTTGCAGGAAATTGCTGGATTTCCCCACTGCCTCCCCATGGCAGCATGTTGGCAAAGCTTTGCATTTTTGCCTCAGTGTCATTTTGATGTGTGCGCCTGTTGGATTCCCTGCAAGGTTGTGCAGTGGGGGAAGGGGTGGGTGAAATCCATGGCACAGGAGGCAACAAGTATGTGGGTGGTTGGGGGGGGTCCGATCGCTGAAAGGCCAGGTTTCTAAGGTTCCAAGGAAGGGGTTAACGGGCAACCTAGCTCTGATTTCCTGTAAACCACCCTCCTTTCCTGGTCTAGGCTGCATGCCTGCAGTTGGGGGAGGTGTGCAGACACAGAACAAACCTGGACCCTGTCTACTTTGATTGCATCACCCCTTCTTTGGAAGAAGGAGGGAGGGCCAAGCACCTGCTTTCTGTCCAGAACTGAGATTCAACTTCTGAAGCAGGGGTTGGGGTACCTCCTAGGATCCCCCAAACCTCCATGACCCCATTTTCCTCCCCCACCCCCTTTCCTGGTTTCATTATAGCCTTAAACATTCAGGGTCTGTGGTTTGACTGTCTCGGGAAGGTATTCCTCCTGGCCTGTGCCTCCCAGTGAGGCTTGGTTCTGGCTTCCTAGAGCCTCAGGTAATCCATCTGAACAATGGGATCCGGGATAGCTCCTGCTGTCTGCCACAAAGGAGCCAAGATGCTTCAGAGCACTGGGCTTGGAGGGAGGGTTCACACCCATGGTGGTGGAGGTCTGGGAAGGGTCCTGGCCCCGACCTCCAGGAAGTGACCCGAGGGGTGAAGGCAAAAGCAGAGGTGGGCCTGGTAGAGGGAAGGGACTCTTGGAAGCTTCATCCTTGGGAATGTGCAATGTGCCCAGAAGTGTGGACAGGGATGGCAGGCAAGATAAGCCAGCAGGGGAGAGACAGGAGGAGGCTCGGAGGACGGGATTCCCGTTAGCTGGCGCACCCTGCCCAGCACTCCAAGTATGGAGGGAGGGAGAGCCAGGCTGCCTGGGGGGAGGCTAACTGGGGTCTCTGGGAGGCACTTAACCCTAACAAAGGGTTTGCTATGTGTCTGCCATTCCAGTTGAACTGGGGTCCTGTGTTTTGTCTGGTCACCCCAGCTGGAGGAAGGAGAGAAGAAGGGGAAGAAAGTGGGGATGACCTGGGTGGGGGGAGCCCAGGTACCCCTCTCCCACCCCACGCCCTCTTGAGTGCAGTGGTTTCCCTTGTGCACCCCCCACCCTCACCCTTCAGAGGTGGCGCCAGGCCTGGGAGCAGCAGGGAAGGCCATCCTCTCCTGGCCCCACACTTCCAGAATGGGGTCCTTACTACACTGCTTTCTGAGACTTTCCCTCCAGGTCCCATGGCCAGGGCGCCTCCCCCACCATGCAACCCAGGCCTCCCCTCCCCCTTACTCATTACTCATTAACTGGAAGGTAAACTTGGCCTGGTTGAATCTGATCTGCCCCATGGCTCCTTTCCCCAGCCCCCCTGAACCCCTGACTCAAGCTCAGGAGAGGCCTGGGTGCCAGGACCGCCACCCTGGAGGATGCAGGGGCAGACTGGACACTCACAGCCATGAACATCACTCTGAGTGTTGGGGGACATGCCAGTGGCCTGGGGCAGCAGAAGGCTCAGCCTGGTGCCCTGCACACTGCACATGGACTGTATGTTTCTTGTTTCCAACACCCGCTCCTCCTCTTCACCTTGTTCCGGTGACAGCCTGGCCAGCCCTCCAAGCCAGGTTCCCCATCTTCCTCCCTCTCCTCTGCACTCACCATTCCAGTCCGTCTGTATGTACTCTTCCCTCCAGTGATCTGTGGCCTCCCTGCTGCAGGCTCACTTCTTCCAGCCCATCTACTCTACAGCAACTGGGGACTTTATGTAAAAACACATCTTTGTGACCCTACAAAATTACGGTGTGGAATACCTGAATGCACGCTAGTGAGGCAGTCTCTATTAGACTCAGATGCAGCACTTTTTCTACTTCATGAACCTCGTTTCTTCTGCATCCCTATTTTACAGATCAAGAGACTGAGGGCTTTGGCCACTTGCCCAAGATCCTCTAGGTGGGAGGGGCTGGTATTTGAACCCAGGCAGCCGGTGGTCCAGGGTTCGTGCTCCTAAGCTATAGGAGTCTGACTGCTGCTTTAACAAATGACCACAAACTTGGTGGCTTAAAATAACACTTAGGTATTCTCTTACAAGGCTGGAGGGCTGAAATCTGAAGTCAAGGTGTGGGGAGGGCTGTGTTCCTTAGGGAGGCTCCAGCAGGTGGAATTGGGAATCCGCTTCCTGCCTTTTTGGGCTTAGAGTCCACTGCACAACTTGGCCTGGGGGGGTGGTGCTTTCTCCAGCCTCACAGCAAGTCCCTCCTGCCTGTTTCCTTGTGGCTCTTCCTTATCTGACTGGGACCCTGCTGTCTCCCTCTCATAAGGTCCCTGGTGATGACATTGGGTCACCCAGGATCACCTCCCATCTCAGGGGCTTTAGCTGAATCCCATCTGCAAAGCGCCCTTTGCATTTCACGTAACATCCTCGCACGTTCTGGGCGTTGGGATGTGGACATCTTTGGGCAGCCGTGACACTGCGCACCCCTGCACGCACATGCAGTAAAGCACTGACCTCGAACGGTCACGTCCTTCCCTGCTTTAACCTTCTCCTCGGCTCTCACAGGCACTAGCATGAAGTCCAACTGTTGTCTTTAGGCTTCTGCCAGTTGCTCCCCACCCTCCCCGCCCCCCTCTCAGCCCCAGCCAGCCCTGCAGTGGGACTGGCAGGCTATTCTGGGCTTCTCTGCCTTGCTCACAAAACTTGCTCCGTCTGCAACACCTCCTCACTTCCTTGTCTGGCTGGGCTATTTATTCATCTGGGCCCCGTTATACGTGTTTGCAGGAAGCCTTGACCCCAGCCCGATTCTCTACCCGTGGTCCCAGGCCTGTGGCCCCCACCGAGAACTGTCTGCTAAGCTCTCGGCCCTCTGGCCGAACAGTGGGCTGGGACAGGGGAGAGAATGACATCTCTGGAGCTGCTCAGGTGGGTGTGCAGTTGCGCTGCTAAGCTGAGGTCACTTCTCAAGGTTCAGGGCAGCCACTGAGAGGTTAGGCTCACACTGTTATCACACGTGTGCTACTCAGTGGCCTCATGGGGACCTCATTTTACATGTGAGGAAACAGAAGTGGAACTGCATACCCAGGTTCACACAACAAAAGGCACGGTGGGTTTAGGGATGTTGGAAGGTTTGGTCGCAGGGAGTCTAGGTGCTGAGGGGCAGAGTGGTTGGTGGTAAAGTGCAGCTATGAGGCCAGACTGCTAGTGTTTTGAGTCCTGAGCCTCCCAGCTGGTCAGCTGCGTGACCTTGGGCAAGCCACTTAGGCTCTCTGTGTCTCACAGGCTTCTTAATAGGATTTCAGGGTCAATGAAAGCCTTAGAAGAGGGTGTGGCACACACCAGTCACTGGGTGTTAGCCAGGATTACTTAGACACCTCAGTGCCCACCACTTGTGGGTCTACCAACCAGCATGCTTTCCTCACCTCCAGCCTCTGCACATGCTGTCCCTCCCCTGGGCCTGGGGTCCTTCCCCTACCTCCTGTTCACCTTCCCCCAACTTCCCAGGCTGGGTCAGGGCCCTGTGATGGAAGTGTCTTGTGACTCATCCTTGTCCCTGCCTGCCCCCCATCCCCAACTGTGAGCCCCTTGATGGTGGAGCCTGGGTGGTCTTGGTCACTGCTCTGTCCTCAGCACCCAGCTCAGGGCCTGGCACGAAGCAATTGCTCGACTGACATTTACCGAATGTGGAGGGCCACGGACACTGCCACCTCCCCCATCCCCCATGAATACAGGTTTCTAAATTGTAAGCACAACCTCTGTGTTAGACCTCAACACCCAGAGAGGTAAGAAACCAGGCTAGCAAAACAGATCGGTCATTATTGTGCAACTGCAGTGGCAGAAGGCTCGAGGGCGGGGACAGGATTGCCCAATACTTGGGGGGAAGTGGGGAGCGCTCTTCTGCATGGGCTCTGGGGGCTCGTGGCTCAGGGAGCTTGGCGCTGCAAGCGCCCCAGGGCCCTCCTCCTCCTCCCCCTCCTGGCGCTGCGGGAGCCCGCAGGAGTGAGGAATGTGTGTGAGGAGGGGTGGGAGCAGGCGGGAGACAGAAGACTGGTCCCAGAGGCCGGGATGATCACAACAGTTCCCGCCCGCTGGCTGTTTTGTTGACTTTGGACAGGCCTTCCCGGAACCCAGAATCCGTCATTCTAGAAGCAGATAACAAGGAGGTAGCTCAGGAGTTTTGAGGGAGGCTAGGCCCCGCCCCCCCAGGTGCCCATCAAATCCATCCCCAGAGCTGTCCGGCCCCGCCCCCGCGTTCTGCCCCCGCCCACCCCACCTCCAGGAGGACTGCGGCACGCCCCCGGCCCCGCCCACCCCACCTCCAGGACTGCGCCGTGGCCCCCGCCCCTGCTCACACTTGCTCCATTTGCACGTCCTCCTCGTCCTCCTCCTGCGGCAGCTGCAGGTATGGGTTGTCGCCTGCGGGCTGGAACTTGTAGCCAGTGAGCACGAAGAAGGCAAGAGTGGAGCCTTCCACCAAGAGCTGCGGGGCGAGGGCAGGAGGAGTGTCAGGCGCAGCCCCTGTCCCCCCCTCCCAAAGCACTGTCTGGCCCACCCTCCCATCCGCCTATTGGCTCCCGTGTCCACCTGGTACAGCCACTGCCACTGGAAGGGGACGGCCACCCGCAGCAGGATGGCGATGATCCTCGTGAAATAGACATAACAGATGACCTGCCAGGACAGGGCCAGAGGGCAGGGCGTTGGGACTCAGAGTGATGGCTGATGGCAGAGGGAGGAGTGGGTATGCCAAGGGGGTGGTTGTACCCCCCCCACAGGAAAAAGAAATGTAATAAACACCCCCCCCAACCAAAAAACTTCCCTGAGTGAGAATGGGGCTCCTACCATGACATAGTAATGCCGAAACAGCTTCAGCTTGGCCAAGTTCACTGCCACTGGGTGTACACAGAGAGAGTGGGGTTAGGGGAAGGAGGCTGGGGGCACAGGGACGGGGGAGAGGTGTGGAGGAGGGCTGGGGATAGGGAGAACATCTTGGGGAGGGGCCGAGGGGCAGGAAACCTGGAGGGAGATGTTTAGGGTGGGGGCGCGGGATGGGGAGCAAGGTAGAAAGGCAGAAGGCAGTGTCAGCAGGGAGAGAAGGGGCCTGGAGCGGGACAGGGGCTGGGGGCTCAGCAGGTCCTGGGACCGGGGGCCTCACCCTTTCCATCAGTGCCAGATGCATCCTGGAGATGCCGGATGGACCTGGAATGGGGCAGGGGACACGGAGCCGTCAGCACTACCTCTGGCCATGTTTGTGGGGGGTGCTCCAGCAGGGCTCACGTGTGGGACCCTCACCAGACCACAGGGAAGAGAATGGCGCCACAACAGACAAGATCCACCAGGAAGAGGGTCTCCTTCCAGAGCCTGTAGTCGCTGGCGCCTTCCTCACGGGACTCAATGACAATGTAGGCCACGTTGGCCAGGACCTGCGGGCGGCGTGGGCTGCGTAGGTGTGTCCCAAGGGCGCGGGCATGCCCGCCCCTGCCCCCACCCACCGGCCTGGGGCCTCCTGGGCACCTGCAGGGGAATCACGATCCCAAAGATCTTCTTCTCCTTGTCTGACAGGACGTACTTCACGAAGGCCCAGCCAGAGCCGATCAAGGCGATGGTGATGAAGAGGAGAGCGCCCTTCAGCCTGGGGGGAGCGTGTGGGGTCAGAGGGGGTGCCCGGCCCTCCCCAGCCCACCCCCCCAACCCACCGCAGGGAAGGGCACTCACAGGTGTGTGATGTAGTGCATGACGGCGAGGCCTTCGATGGGGTGACCCTGGCTGTTGATGAAGTAGTAGTTGATCTGGAGGTGGATGCATGGACAGTCAGACAGATGGACGGACGGGTGGGCGGACAGTGACAAGTGGGAGGCTGGCGATGGTTTAGGAACATGGATGATCACTGTTGCGTGGTGGCCAGAAAGTGGACAGAGCTGACAGTTATGATCAGGATGGCAGAGGGACTCAGAGATGGGCCGTGACATCACGGCCGTGACAAAGGCGGGGAAGTCACAGCTGGCTGGACGGACGATGAGACACTGAGATGATCAGTCAGGGGAGAGTCAGAGATGGGCCAGTGGACAGTCACAGCCGGACAGGAGGACACGCAGGCAGCTGAGCTGGATGGACAGTTGGTGGCCACTGTGGCGAAAATGGCCACAGTGCGAAAATGTGGACAGTGGGGCAAATGGACTCCTAAGCCCAGGGTCTGCACAGATTTGGGGAGTGGGCTACACGGGCTTTTTCCTGGACCCAGAGACCCCAGCCCGCCCCCCCTTGGGGCCCAAGCTCTCACACTGTGGAAAAGGAGGGAGACACTCTTGGTGAAAGCCAGGGCTGCCATGAGCCAATGGATCTTGAAGACATTGTACCTGGTGGTGGGGGATGAGGTGGAGTCAGGGACAGAAGGGGGTGGAGGGCATTAGTTAGGGGCAGGGATTAGTTATGAAGAGAGGAGGTGGAGGCCCCCCAGGCATTACGTGTTCTTGCAGAGGATGGACACCCAGAAGATGCCCGCGGCCAGGAATAAGGCTGACATGACCATATACAGCTTGAAAAGGGGAATTTCCGCCGCTGACAGGAAGCCCTCAGGGTTCCTCTCCCGGATCATGACCTGGGGAAGGGGCAGTGGTGGGTGGTGGGGATGGCGCGTGCCAGGTCCGGACGGGCAGAGCCGTGAGTGGGAGTCTCGCTCTCCCACTCTCAAGCTCCCCCTCTCCGTGCCTCAGTCTTCCCATCTCCCTGATGGGCACATCGGTCTTGCGTTCCACAGCATGGCCTCAGGGAGGCTGTGGCACCCCCGCCCCGCATCTGCTCACCGTGATGTCAAACGGCCGCTCCTGGCCCGGCTTGGAGTTGTAACAGTTGTGGAAATTGAGGCTGTACTGGCCTTCCTCGGCCCGGGAGCCGATCACCACGTGGAACTGGAGGGGCGGGGGGCAGACAGGGGGAGTGGAGGCCTCAGCCTGGGAGTCCCCACTCTGGGGGGAGGTGGGGCCGCGAGCGCTCACAGACACTCACGCTGAAGTTGTAGGAGTTGTTGAGGTGCCCGAGACCCAGAACCAGTTCCTTGTCCTCGCTGGGGCCCTGAGGGGACAGAGCGCCGCATGGAGCACCAGGGACCCCCCCGCCTGGGTTCCTGTAGCCCCCAAAGAGACCTTCCCCGGACCTGCTGGTCTTCCTGAGACCCTGTGGGCTTTGACTTGGCCTTGTCGAGCGCAGTGGTGGTCCCTGTAGGGGACAAGTGCATGAGTTTAGAGGTGGACGGACAGACGGACAGCTGAAAAACAGGAGGCGGCCCAGAGCGGCCCGAGGCATCTCCCCTCTCCCCACTCACGTGGCCAGCCTCGCTCACCGCTGTCCACTTTGGGCGTGACTGTGTGCGCTGGCGCTGGGGGCCCTGGTTCAGAGGGCACTTCGGGGAGGAGCCCCGGGGAGATGAACAGCTTCTTCTGCTCCCCATACTTCCTCACCTGGACCCTGGGGTGAGGGTGGGGACCGTGACGGTGAGGCCAGGAGGCTGAAGGTTTGGGTCATGTGCACCACCTGTGCAGAGGGACTCAATGGCCCCTTGGGCCCTCGGGATCTCCTTTCTGAGGGCCGGGGTCAGGCTGAATCAGTGGTCACACAATTCCAGCACTGGCCACCACCCATCAAGATGGCTGCCACGCCTGTGAGCTGCCTGCACCCGGGACTGTCACTTCCTGTGACAGTGACTTACTCAATTCTACTTAAGTGCATTATTTTAAATGAAAGTGTGTCTACACACAGGCTGCATGGTACTGTTGGACTCTGGTGCCAGGCTGCTTGGGTCTAAATCCCAGCTCCTGGGCCTCAGTTTCCTCATCTTTAGAATGGGGATAATAATAGGATAAAGAGTCGATGAGTTAACACCTGTAAAAGCTTGCAGGATGCTGCCTGGAACATAGGAGGCATTCAACAAGCATGAACAACTGCTGTCGATTCTCACAACACTCCTCTGTGTCCGTGTCTTCTGCCCTGAGACCCCAACACTGCCTGGGTACCCTGCCCCTCTCTCCCTCCTTCCCGTAATCAGAAGGCTGGAAGGCAAAATTGAAAAGCAAGTGGCTTTTCACGGAAGTTCTTTCCAGCTGGTTTCATTCCACCTGATCAGCGCATGTGGGCAGCACACCTGGGGGAACACAAATGATGGGGCCCCTGGACCATCAACTTACCGCAGACCCTTGGTGTCGATGAGGAAGAGAACCAGGAGGTTGCTACTGTTTTTCCAGAGAGGACAGTCGTGGGGGTCCCGGGTCTGGGGAGTGGGTTAGAGGGCGCCTTGGTTACAGTCTCCCGCTAGCCCGCCCCCACGCTGCCTCTTCCCCGTGTACCCCACAAGGGAGGGTCACTTCTTGCTCCCCTCTCTGGGAGAGAACAAGAGCCTCTGGGCTCCAGAGGTAAAGGACAGACATCCCAGGCCCTCCTCCCCACCTCCACACCTCCCCTTCCACTCACTGAGTAGGATCGAACACTGCCAGATCGAACCCGAGTCAGACTGAACCCCACCTGGAAGGTGGAAAGAAAAGGGGACAAAATGAGGGAGTCCGCAGGGACCTCGCCAAGGCACCTCTTCTAGTAGCAAGAGCCATGTAACCTCAAATATACTGGACACCTATGTGCTAGGTCCCACACTCACCCGTGGAATTTTCCAACACACCATCCTGCCCCTGGCTTCTCCCACTCTTAACTCCGAACCATCTCGTGCCACTCTAGGCGGATGTCACTTCCCTAGGGAGACCGTCGCTGGTTCTCTGGACCCAGCCCATCCTGTTTCCACCCAATTAAAATGTTGATGTAATAATGCCTTCCTTCCACCAACCCAAGCTCAGGGCCTAGCACACATTGCAGGAGATTTTGTTATTCCCAGGTTACAGATGAGGAGCCTCGGAGGGGCCCACGGACTTGCCCAAGATCACGCGGATGAGAGGCAGAGCTACAAACTGAGGACAGGGGGCTCGGAAACGTGTGCTCTTCACCCTCCTCCAGCAAACTCCTCAAAGCCCCTCACCAGCGGGGCCTTCTC
Organism: Cryptoprocta ferox; assembly: GCA_028646485.1. Lineage (NCBI taxonomy): Eukaryota > Metazoa > Chordata > Mammalia > Carnivora > Eupleridae > Cryptoprocta > Cryptoprocta ferox. The sequence continues at coordinate 4,604,505 of CM053574.1, forward strand.
TTCCGTCTCCGGGAGGCCAAGACGCAGGACGCTCAGGTTCACCTCCAGGGAGCCGTTGGCGTAGAAGCCGAAGCTGTTCAGCTGGATGTGTGCTCGCTTCTCCCCCTGCCGGAGACCAAGGAGGCAGAGGCAGCTCAGACTTCTTTCCACCAACTGCGCCCCACGGCTCTGGCGCGAGGATCCCCTAAGGGCTCGGCCCCCTCCTGGTACCCCTAGATTTAGGATAGGTCCAAAGAGTAATGGGAGAGGCTGAGAGGGCCTTCCCGGAGGCCATGTCCCAGACCAATCCCAGGTAGGAGAAGGGTAGCCCCAGATCCTCCAGCCACCGTTCTGCGAGTCCAGCAACAGAAAGCCCGGGGCCTTTGCGAGTCTCCGCACTGGGTGAACACCAGCTCCAAAGCAGACTTATGTATCTTGGGGCGTCGAGCTCTGACCTCCCAGTTTGCAGATTCCAACTGAATCCCCAAGATCCCAGTGAGTGCCCAGAGGACCCCATCCTAGAAAACCCAGGGACTCCCCTGGGCGGCGCCAAGGACTCTAGCGTCCCCAGAGCAATCCCAAGAATTTAGAGGACTAACGGGGGGGTGGTCCCTGGAGCTGAAGACCCACCCCCCAATGGGCGGGGCACAGTCCAGCGCGGCCAGCCAGGCTGCGCCACCAGAGAGACAGAGGGGACTCCTCGGACGAGACCACTCCGGGCCTGGCGGGGGGCACCGGACCGCTCCATCCCGCGTGAGAAGAGGGAGAGGTAGGACGAGACCACTTCAAACCAGGGGCTTCTTCGGGACAAAACTGCGACCCCGCCCGAGTCGGCCGCGCGGCGGGACTCACCGTCAGCGCCAGTCGGTGGATGCGCCCAGAACAGCAACCCAAGAGCAGCAGCAGAAGTAGCCGCTGCCCCCACTCCGGGGGGCTCCGGCGGGCGAGCCCCCTCCTCTCGCTCACTGCCATCTCTGGAGCCGCCACCTCCCCTGACACCGCCTCTGACGCCCCCACCGCTAAAGGGTGAGCCAATCGCCGCACGATGGGGGCCGACCCTCCGACATTTCCAGCCCGTCCAGCCAATCAGCGACTGTTTCATAGAAAATCCGCATCCCCACACCCGCACGACACCAAATGGACAACACCAGCTCCGAATAGGGTGCTGATAATGCTTAACCCCGCCTCCGCCCTCACCAATCACTAGAAAGATTGTCCCGATGTAATTTGACAAACAGTCCATCTGACCAATTGTGACAGATCTGATATCCCGCCCATGAAGCAAAATTCCTTCATCCACGCCCAACTGAAGATCTGTCCAGGACTACATTACCCAGAATGCAGTGAGAGCAGACAGCTCAACAGGGCATTCAATAAACTACATTTCCCGGTATCCCCAGGGACGGACTTCCCCTTTTCACCACGGAGAAGTGGCTCCCAGCCAGAGCACAGACTTTTGGTAAACACAAGCATCTGCCGAGGCCTGTCCTGTGCTAATCTTCCTGATCCAAGGAGGCCTAAACCTAGCCCCAGGCTAAATCTTGACACTAGGATGACCTATGACCTTGGGCTGAATCCCAGCCTTAGGCGGAGCCTCCCACCCTAGAGTGAGGCGACTAGAAGCCCATCCACAGATCCCAGGCTGGACTTGTCGATGGGCTGAACACCAACCCCAGGCTGTGTCCCTACCTGCAGCTGAGCCCCGACATCAGCCTGAAACCCAGACTTCCCCACTCCCTCCCTTCTGACCCTCAACCTGCACTGAGCCTTAATCTCTGGTTGAGCCCTCCACTTGGAGCCCTGACCCCAGACTAGGCCTGACCTCTGGACCCTAGTTTGAGTCCAAGACCCCCTACTGGGTTGCTGACCCCTCCGCGAAGCTTCTGATCCCAGTCTAGGATCCCATCCCAACTGTGGTGCCCACCTGGAATGAATCCCAGTTCCAATTTGAGTTTGAGGTTAGGGCTGAGACTCTCACACCAGGCTGAGCCACTGATTGATTCATCTGGTCCCCCAGCCCCTGGAGCACAGCCCCCTTCGCAACTTGAGGTTTTCTAGCTCAGAAGCCACCAGCAGGTGGGGCCAGGTCCCCACAGGGGCCATCTGTCCCAGTGTGGGCTCCCTGGTGTGTGTACTGGGAACCTGGGAGCTTAGAGCCTAACTTGTGCCTGAGGGCTCTGGGGCGTCTGTCACCTCTGCAGACACTAAGGACCAAAGGCTGGAGACAGGAGGGTGGGAGCTGCAGGATTCTCCCTCCTTTCATCCCAGTGCCTTAAAGAGATTAACGAGGTGCGAACAGACTTTTATGAAGGAGGTGACAGACTTCCAACCCCCAGGGCCCAAGTGTCTGGAGGGAGAGGTGGAGTCGGAACCAGGATAGGTACAGACTAGGAAACCTGATTGGGTCTTAATGGATGCGACTGGAAAATGGGCAGGTGGCAGCACGAACTGGATGAGAGCCGAGGAAAGACCTGGACCCGGTGCCCCAAGGACGGCCCGTCCTCAGTTTCCCAGCGCAGACTTTGGGAGGAGGTGGGAAGGCAGGATGCGGTGGGGCGCTAATGGACCCAGCCTTGGCACGGACGCGTTCTGGGCAGGATCGAAGTCCTCCCATCCGCCCTGTGGCCGGAGGGAACCAGACCATTAGTGGGACGAGCATAGATGTCCGGAGCCCGGCCGGCCCACAAGAGCGGGGTGACCTCAGGTTCTCCCACAGAAGGGGTGGGGGAAGGACCTCTCAGGTTGGGGTTTTAATGTCTTGGCCCTTTAAGGAATGGTTGAAGGAAAAGAGAAAAGTAAAAACAGCCCCAGGCTAGGCAGGCGTGGGGAGGATAAGAGGGGCCCCGGGGATTTGGAAAATGGGTGGGGGTCCTTTAAGGGGTCGGTCCAGGAGCAACGGGTGGCAACTTTCCTTTAAGAGGGGGCGGGGCGTCCGTCGGGCCCCGCCTCCTTGGGGTCCCGCCTTTAGGGCGCTGTTCAGGGCCTCCGCGCAGATGGGGGGCGTGGCAGGGCCCGCGGGGGCGGGGCCGAGCCTGGAGTGGGCGGGCCCTGGCGGGCGGGGCCGCGCGCACCGCCCCGAGCTGAGTCTCCCGGCGGCTGGCGGCGGGGACCGGGCGCGGCGGCGGCTTCGGCGGGAGCAGCATGGATTGGGGCACCGAGTTGTGGGTGAGTCCGATCGGCCCGGCTCCACGTTCCTCCCTTTCTGGAGTCCAGACCCCCCGTCCCCTTTGCTCCTGCAATACCTTAGCGAGAGCTTGGAACTCCCCCCTTCAGCGACCCCTGGAGTCCCAGCTTTCCGCCCTCTCTCGGAGTTTCCCAGGGCGTTTCTGGACGCCCGGGGCGAAGGGCGACCTTGCTGGAGCGGAATGGGGAAACTGAGCGCGGGATTCGGAGTGAGGAGGGCACAAGTCCTGGGACAAGGCCGGGGCGGCCGGGCGAGGTCACCTATTTTGAGCACCCTGGCTGGGCTGGCGGCTTATCTTACGGCCCCTGGGTCCCTGCCCGCCGCCCGCCTGTCCGGCTCGGGCGGGGGAGGGGACCCTCTGGCCACTTTCAACCCCACGTGGGGCCTACAAGTTCTGACCGCCCTTCCGGCGCCTCCAATCTACACCTAGGGGCTTGGGACCCTCTGGGGGGGGGGGGGAGGCCTCGCAGCCCTCTCCCCCAACCTGCCCCAGACACAGGGAGGGGCTGCCCCCAGGCCACCTCTAATCTCTACTCTGGAAGCGCCAGAAATTCCCCTTTATCCTAGCTCGGACCTCTGACCCCTCCTTTTTATGGGGGCGGTGGCATCCCTGGGTTCCTGGGTGCAGCGGGATAACTAGATTCCTTCCCCTACAACTCTGGCGTTTCTTTTGGAGGTGCAGTGGACTCTGGGGGAGACGGAGTCATATCGAGAGGGTTCCCCGGGAAGCTTGGCGACCCGGGGAACATGGTGCCTATCCCCTGGACATTCTGGGGCCCCCCAAGCTGCAGGGAACCCTGCCCCTCTGGCCTGACTCACGCCGGGCCGGCCGGATTTTCCGGAATCTGGGGGGGGGGGGGATTAGGGGAGCCAGGGCAGGGAGAGTGGCTCTGCCCCATTCCACACCCCTCTTGGCGGTCTGGCGACGGGGACCCTGTAGTCCGGCTGTGGCCCCGCCCCTGTTCCCTGGCCCTTCCCGGGAAGGGGAGGGGGTTCCCGCCGGTTTCCTGCCTCCCCCCGCGCCGCGCCGGGGCGGGGCCGGGAAGCCACTCCTTCTCGGAGCTCGGAGCCTTGAGGCTTCTCCCGCCGCCTGGTCGGCCAGCTGTGGGGTCCCAGCGTCTCGTTCCGGATCCCCACACCTCCTTCCAGGATCAGTTTGAGGTGCTCGAGCGGCACACGCAGTGGGGGCTGGACCTGTTGGACAGATATGTGAAGTTCGTGAAAGAGCGGACCGAGGTGGAGCAGGCTTATGCAAAGCAATTGAGGTGAGCCCTTAGGGGGGACCCGCCCTGGGGCTTGGGGGAGCTGTTGGAGGGCTAGGGGCTCACCTTTCTGCCTCTCTCCGTTAGGAGCCTGGTGAAAAAATACCTACCCAAGAGACCTGCCAAAGATGACCCGGAATCCAAGTAAGGATGGAGAGGGATTGCAGGGCTAGATTTGGGGGCCCCGGGGGTGTTGGTCTCACTTCTCCCTTAGCTAGGCTACCCAAGCAAGTCCCTCACTTCTTGCTTCAGTTCCCACCTAGAGGGACTGGCAAGGATACCACCTCCAGGTTTCCTGTGTTGGAATCCTAAATCCACTATTTTCTAGCCCAACTGCTTTGGGCACCTGGCTCAAGTTCTCCATTTTCCTCTCCTATTAAGTGAGAGAGAGGCTCCAGAAGTTACCACATGAGTGAGGCTTGGCCATTGACTTCTGTTTTATGCCTCTGTTTTCCTCACCTGTGAGATGGGGATGATGATGATGACTTTGTAGGGCTCAGGCGAAGATTAACTGAGATAATGGATTGAAACGGTGCCTAAGGAATAGTGTCATAGGAGGGTTTCACTTTACCCCTGGTCCCCAGTCAGAATCCAAAAAGCTCTAGAAATCAAGACCTAAACTGACTTGATGTTAGTTATGTTCTTGGTCTTTATCCCACATAGTGTCAATATTAATGCCTCTGGCTGCAAACCTGTTTACGGTGTTTGATGCTGCCCGGACCCCACTGGGGTGATGCATAAAACATATCAGCATTATATCCCCTTTCTGAACCTGAGCAATTCTGAGTTCATCCCACTGAAGGGTTTGGGGTATGGGATACGGACCAGAATTTATGGTTGCTTCCAGGAGGAATGTGTTGGGGCTTTTTCCCTTTCCTATATGGAGGTGGGTCCTTGCGGGGAGGGGACTGACTTTGGCTTGCCCGCCCCTTCCCATCTTGCCCTAGGTTCAGCCAGCAACAGTCCTTCGTGCAGATTCTCCAGGAGGTGAATGACTTTGCGGGCCAGCGGGAGCTGGTGGCCGAGAACCTCAGCGTCCGCGTGTGTCTGGAGCTGGCCAAGTACTCACAGGAGATGAAACAGGAGAGAAAGATGGTGAGCGGTCCCCCCTCCCTGGGTCTTCCGAGGGGCGGCTTACTTCGACCCAGGTGAACCTAACCACTTCTGTTGGCACAGCACTTTCAGGAAGGCCGTCGGGCCCAGCAGCAGCTGGAAAGCGGCTTCAAACAGCTGGAGAATGTGAGTCCGTGGGTGTGGAGAAAGGAGGCTCTGGCCCTGAGGAGCAGGGGGCGGGTTGCTGATCACGGAGCTGCCCGCGTTGTCTGGCCTGGAGCCCCTCTCCCTTGTGGGTTTCTGCCATGCCCGTTGTCCCCTGTTTGCTGGGTGACTTCCCGCCAGTCCCTGAAACCTTGGTGATTTCTCACGCTACCACCTTGTTCTGGTTCTGCCCCCGACACAGAGTAAGCGTAAGTTTGAGCGGGACTGTCGAGAGGCTGAAAAGGCAGCCCAGACTGCTGAGCGACTTGATCAGGACATCAATGCCACCAAGGCTGATGTGGAGAAGGTACTCATCGGGTCTGGGATGGGCTTGTGGGGGGAGCCGGGGGCGGGGGTAGTCTGGCTGGGATGCGGCCAGGGCCTGGCAGCGACCTCTGCTTCCGTACTCCTCAGGCCAAGCAACAAGCCCACCTTCGAAGCCATATGGCAGAAGAAAGCAAAAATGAGTACGCAGCCCAACTACAGCGCTTCAACCGTGACCAGGCCCACTTCTATTTTTCCCAGATGCCCCAGATATTCGATGTGAGTGATCCAAGCCCCCATCCCCACCCTCCTGAAAAAACCCCCGAAGTGAACCGGCTCTTACACACCTGTCAAAACCTTAGCTGCAATGTCCGGATCCCTCGGTCGAAAAGCAGTTAGGAAGACAACCAATCCCCGCAAGCTCTGTCTTTATTCAAGCTGTTCTTCTGCCAGGGTTGTCTTCCTCTTCCTTTCAAAACGCTCCGTCCATTCTTCTAAGCCCCAGCTCTAACATCCTCTCCGAAAGGTCTCAAGTCTCCCCTTTTCTTCTTTAGCCTCCTGCTCTCCTCTTTGTCCCAACCCTGGGACTGGCAGTGGCTGTGCAAGGTCTGCTCTTTGTTACCTGTCACCAATTTTGGGAAGCCTTTGCTGACTCCCCCGGCAAGGCGGGAGCTCCTCAAAGTCCTCTCCAAAATGTCCCCCGTCCCGTGTCTCCCTGCCATGACCATCCTGGACAGGAGGTCTGTTTGATTTTGTGTCTTTCCCACCAGACGGGGGCTCGGGGCAGGGGCCAGAGTGGAGCCCCATCGTGTTTGTGAACTGGATCCCTGCTGCTGGCTCCCCCGTTAGCGCCCCTGTCTCTATCCCCGCAGAAGCTCCAGGACATGGATGAGCGTCGGGCCACTCACCTGGGGGCTGGGTATGGGCTCCTGTCGGAGGCCGAGCTGCAGGTGGTACCCATCATTGCCAAGTGTCTAGAGGGCATGAAGGTGGCTGCGGATGCCGTTGATGCCAAGAACGTGGGTGTCTGGTCCCGGGCGAGGGGGCTGACAGGTGGGCAGTAGGAGGACCCCAAAGGCTGAGCATCTCGTCTTGCCCCTGATGGCCTCCCACCATCATCCCCCCCCACAGGACTCCCAGGTCCTAATTGAGCTGCACAAGTCAGGCTTTGCCCGCCCGGGTGACGTGGAATTCGAAGACTTCAGCCAGCCCATGAACCGTGTGCCCTCAGACAGCAGCCTGGGCACCCCCTCTGATGGACGGCCTGAGCTCCGAGGCCCGGGCCGCAGCCGTGCCAAGCGCTGGCCCTTCGGCAAGAAGAACAAGGTGGGGGCCAGGGCCCTTGGGAGGGGGAGTGTGAGTGGGGACAGGGAGGCCCCCACTGAGTCAGCCCCAGCCGCCAGGACGCTGAGTCCCGGGCAGGAATTTTCCTCTTGGCTGCTGGCCCGGACTGGAGGGAAGGGAGGCGGCCGGGTGATTGGCCTGGGAGTCCCCCAAGGCTGAGTGGGGAGCAGAGGGGGGGAGGCCTGTGGTGTCTGTGTGCTGCTTCTCAGGATGCTAGGAAAAGACCTGCTTCTGGGGTTCAGGGCTGGATGTGGGCTCGAGATGCTGGCCTTGGGGACTCTCCACATCCTGCCAGTGGGTCTCTGGGCCTGCGACCCTCAGGCTGGTTTTTTTTTGGGGGGGGTTTGGCTTTTAATGTCAAGTACATGCCTGGATACCCCTGTTTTATACCTAGACACCCCCCTGCCGCCCACGGTTATGTCTTTAGACACCTTCCCTCCCCCCCCATGGCTATATCTCATGACCCCTGTTTTATACTTTTGATTCCTCTTGACATATCATTTGGCACCCCCCTTTTCAGTTTGTATGTGAGGTTCCCAGTTTAAACCCCACCTATAACCCTTCTGATCCTTCATGCCTTCTACCCTTCTCTTAGCTTGCCTTTGACCTCTGTGGCCATATACCGGTCTGAGACCTTGATTCCAGCATGCATCTCCCTCTGCCTTCTAGACTGTGAGCCCAGAAAGCTGGGTGCACGGAAACCTAGGCCCCCCTGCCTCCCACCCCCAGGCCCCATTCTTAGGTACTGGATATAGAATTCAACGGTGGTGTGACATTGAGGGGGGGTTAGGAGAGGTCCAGCCTTCTGGCTCACAGTCTAATGCCCTCCCCACCACATCCCAGATTTTTATGTTGCTCTTTGCATGCATTTTCTGTGTGTGATTGTGCATCTTGAGTTCTGGTTTTCTTACCGTTTTTGTTTTTGTTTTTGTTTTCTTTTCTTTTCTCCATTTTGTTTTTTCTCTTTCCTTTATTACGTCCGTTGTCCATGGTCCTCTACATCCTCCCCCCTCCTGACCCACCCCCCTCCCCTGCCCCCGCCGGTAGCCACGCCCTCCACCCTTCTCCCCCCTGGGGGGCCCCCTGCCCTCGGCATTGCCTAATGGACCCCCATCCCCCCGCTCCGGCCTCGACCCCTTGGCCATACTGAGTGAGATCAGTAAGTCGGTCAAACCGCGGCTAGCATCCTTCCGCAGCCTTCGAGGCAGCCGTGGGGTAAGTGAGGCCTCAGGGGAGGTGGAGGAGGGGGCGGCCCCAGCTCGCCCAGCAGCTGGGCGGCGGGACCCTGGGCTCGCTTCCTGCCGCAGGCTGGGCCCCCTCCTCCAGTTGCCAGACCCAGACCTGCTTTGCTCTGTGCATGGCCTTGCCCCCCAAGAACCTTGGGTGGGGAGGAAGGTGTACTTGGTAGGTCTTAACAGTGTCTTAGAGCATGGAAGCTTAGAATCCCTGATCCCAAACGCAATGTCTTCCGACCTTGCAGACAGTGGTGACTGAGGATTTCAGCCACTTACCCCCAGAGCAGCAGAGAAAGCGACTTCAGCAGCAGCTGGAAGAGCGGAACCGGGAGCTGCAGAAGGAGCTTGACCAGAGGTAAGGTCGGGGGCGGCAGGCAGTGACCAAAACAAAATAATAAATGAGCCCGACTGGAGTGGTGCTGGAAGATCTTGCCAACAGACCCCAGGCCCCGGTGGTTTTATAGGTGATTCCTACCACACTCAAAAGGAAAGCGTGACTTCCCCTCTTACACAAGTCATTCCAGCAAACAAAAAGTGAAATGTGCCAGCTCCTTTAGGGGGCCGGTGGAATCCATTCCCGTATCCGTTAGCCAGAACTCAAGAAATCGAAATTCTGGGATCATTTTATTTCACTTATGATCTTAGATGCGGAATCCTAGCCAGACAAACCCAATGATGCATTTTTAAAATGATACATCATGTGATGGCGACAGTTGAACAATAGCGTGGATGTATTTAATGTAATGGAACTGGATCGGACACTTCAAAATGGTTCAAATGGGGAATTTTGTGTTCCCTGTATTTTACCATAATGGGAAAAAAAATTTTTTTTAAGTTTATTTAGAGAGAGACTACTCATAACAAGTTCACGAGCAGGGAAAGGGCAGAGAGAATTCCAAGCAGGCTCAACACTGTCCATGCAGAGCCCGTCCTGGGGCTTGAACTCAGGATCCATGAGATCATGACCTGAGCCGAAGTAGGATGCTCAACTGACTGAGCCCCCTGGGCGCCCCCAAAAAACCACCTTTTTAGAAGACAAGTCCTAATCAATTGGGTGTTGCCCCAGTAATGCAAAGATGGTTCAATATAAAAAACCTATTCATCTCATTTACTACATTAATTCGCCAAAAGAAAAAACAAAACATATGGTTATCTATTTAATACCTCACTTAATATATTAACAATAAAAAATCTGCCAGATTGAAAAAAAAGAAAATCTTTACTCACTTCTTCCAAGCAACAAGATCCTCTTCCCAGTCCCCTTACATAATAGGAATGACGTTTGCCACTTGTGGACGGGCAGCCAAATTCTATTTTGCCGTTTGCACAGAACCTCTTGTACAAAGCTTTTATTGGTGTAAAGTTCTGTATGGAACTTTGTAGTTCCTGAATTTTTATGATGTGGGGATTAAGGGGGCAGCTGTGGAGTCAAGACGGACCGGCCTTGAATTCCAGCTGGTCCACCTCTCTGTGCCTCAGTTTCCTCATCTGTAACACGGATCCCGTATTAGGACTGGGAAGAAGTTGAACCCAGGTTTGACATGCTCCAAAGCTCTATGCTTGTTACTACTACTGCCTGTCTATACAGTCCTGGAGGAAACAGGGACCAGGGGCTAATGATAATAATAGTTAGCATTTATGGAGTGCTTACTGTATGCCGTACACCATCTCAAACCTTTACATACATTCACTGGAATTCCCAAGTTTTCCTGAGACTGAGCAGAGGCAGGATCCTGACTAGGGCTTATTTAGGGCTATTTTTTCAGATGCCTGGAACAGTGCAATAGGTACTCTGTATGTGTCTGGATAAATAAAGGCACTGTGATAATCGTCCCAGCCACTCCCATGAACTGTGTGTCATCACCCCCATGTTCCAGATCTGTATCTTGAAACAGACGTTCAGTTACTTAATCCAAACTCACTAGGATATGCCCAGACTGGGATTCAAACCCAGGCGGTAAGGCACTAGCGTTCGAGTTTTAACCACTGTCTCGTCTCGCTGTTTGCTCCGTGAAGCATGTTTGTTTGCTCGTTAAGTCCCACGGGACTGTCCTTTCTGAACCGTTTGTCTGTGTCATCCTAGAGAAGCCCTGAAGAAAATGAAGGATGTATACGAGAAGACACCCCAGATGGGGGACCCTGCCAGCTTGGAGCCCCGGATCACGGAAACCCTGAACAACATTGAACGGCTCATGTTGGAAGTGCAGAAGTATGAGGTCAGGGAAGACCCTGGGGAGGGGTGGGGGCCAGCAGGCCTGGCTGAGTCACTTCCGGGGGGGGGGGTGTTCTCCAGCTGTTTGTCATCACAGCCTTGGGTGTGCATGGGTGATCTCAGGAAACCTCCAGGCCCGGAATGGGCCGACCCCGGAGCCCTGCCCTGGAATTGACTGTGGCTCCCTCCTCTCAGGCTTGGCTGGCAGAAGCTGAGACCCGGGTCCTGAGCAACCGGGGGGACAGTCTGGGCCGCCACACCCGGCCTCCAGACCCCCCAGCCAGCGCCCCACCGGACAGCAGCAACAACAGCAGATCCCAGGATAACAAGGAGAGGTGAGCGGGGAGGACGGAGTGGGGTCTGCCCCCAGGACCCGGGAGGCCCACCCTTAACCGGCTCTGCTCTTCCCCAAGCAGCTCTGAAGAGCCCGTCTCGGAGGAGGGTCAGGATGCTCCCATCTACACGGAATTTGATGAGGATTTTGAGGAGGAGCCGGCATCCCCCATAGGTCACTGTGTGGCCATCTACCACTTTGAAGGTGAGGACTGCTGGCGTGGCACAGTTGCAGGGGTGGGGGAGGGGGCTTGTTTTTGGCTCCGTCCTATTTCAAAGCCCCTGAAGCAGATCCGAGCTCACTGCCACTCCGTGACAGGGTCCAGCGAGGGCACCATCTCCATGGCCGAGGGTGAAGACCTCAGTCTCATGGAGGAAGACAAAGGCGACGGCTGGACCCGGGTCAGGCGGAAACAGGGAGGCGAGGGCTACGTGCCCACCTCCTACCTCCGCGTCACGCTCAACTGAACCCTGCCATGGGTGGGAAGAAGGGGGCTGTTGGCTGCTGCTTCTGGGCCACGGGGGGCCCCAGGACCTACGCACTTTATTTCTGCCCCCGTGGCTTCAGCTGAGACCCATGTAACCTGCTGCCCCCCCACCCCCACCCCGAACGGACCCGCTGTGCCTTCCACCATTGATGTACATACTCGTGTTTCAGATCTTTTCTTCCTGCCGCCGGGCTAGGGCCATTTTGTTTTATATAAAAAATTACCTAAAGCTTTTGGAGTCTGTGCCTTATTAGTAGGTGTAGAGCCTGAGGCTGGATAAGCAGATGGCCCCCTCCTTCCTGGCCACAGAGGGCATGAAGAAAGGGAAGTAAACTTGGGCAAACTTTGGACAAAACTTCCCCTGGAGCTGGGTGCTTGTGACTTCAGTAGAAGGAGAAAAGCACCAAACATCCTCTTTCCTTGTGTTCATGGCAGCTTTACTGAGAAAAGGTGGTGTTGAGGACCTACCGCATGCATGCCAGGCATTCTCCACCCATGATACATAAACTCGAGCTTTAATCCCCATGACAACCCCACAGCCTCACTTACATTGAAGGCAGGCACAGAGAGGTTGAGCCATTTGCCAGAAGTCACACAGCTTTTAGAAAGCATTTGAACTCTGGCTTCCGAATAAGAGATCTGCGCGTTCTCTTACTATTGAAAGCCTCCTGTTCACCATTTGTAGGTTATGTGTGGGGAGGCGGGGGCGGGGATGGGACGACCAGAGCCTCCAGACCCCTGGGTCTTATAGTGTGGGGGAGGAGGCTGTCCCTTTTGCTAGGATTCACGTACATTTTTGGGGAGCAGGATGGGTTCTTGCAAATCTGGCCCCCCACTTTCTGTGAGGCGGAATGTGGGTTCCCAATGCGTTTGGCTGTGTGAGCAGCTTGGGGCAGGGGTCTGTGCTTTCAACCGTCCGGCTCCAGGCGCTGTGAAAGGACACTGAGGACGCGCTGGAACTTCTCAAGACGCTGGGCTTGTGGTGCCCCGACGCCTCGGCTTCCCCAGAGCAGCCTTTGCACGAAGCCTGTGGTCAGGGCCTCCCTCAGTTTCGGGTTCGGACGGAATCCTGGGGGCGGAGCCAGGAGGGCTGGGGGCGGGGCCCAGGCTCCAGCCTTGCCCCGCCCTGCACCGGCCTTCTCCCATGGGAGCTTTCTCCCAGCAGGGATCTGGAGGGACTCTGTCCCGAGGCTGGGCTGGGTTGGTGGCGAGGGGGCTCTCTGAGTCCCTGCAGGATGGGGGTGGGGCGGCTAAGGAGCTCAGTGGAAACATACTGGGCCTGGGTGCATGGGGCGGTCTGTTCCAGGTGCGGGATGCTGGGGCTTAGGGGCTGCGCCTGCAGTTGGTGCCACCTGGGGGGAGGGGCAAGATTCGGAGTCTGGGCCGCCCAGCACGACACATTCTGGGGGAGGTTGAGCCTTTGCGGAGAGAAGAGAGCTAAGGTCGCCAGAGAAAGCGGGAATGACTCCGGTGGGGATTCTGGAGGCTGGGCCGCCCCAGGCCAGGAGGAATGGCTCTGAGCGCGATGGGGGTGCTGTTCTACCAGACTGAAGGAGTGACTCATTCTGGAGAGAGCTAGGCATTGCTGGAGGGATCGAGATCCTCTGGGGGGCAGGGCCGTCTCAAGTGGGAGCCGGGGACTGGGAATCCGTGGCCGTGGCTCTGGGGCCGCGGGCCACCCCACTGTTGGCTGTCAACACCGTTGGCTCCGACGCGGGGACTTGGGCTGAGAACTCCCTGGGGGCCAGGCCGTCCCAGTTCGGGTGGGACTCTGGGAGGCGTGGCGGGAGGCCCTCGTCCCTGGCCCGGTGGGGTTTGGGGCACGCAGTTAGAGCATGCGGGGTGCTCTTGGAAAGTCCGGATGCTCTGGCAGCCGGGAGCAGAGGGGGAGCTTACCTCGCAGGCGCCGGGCCGCCGCCTGGCGGAACTTGGGCGCGTCCTGAGCCATCCGACGCGCCCGGTGCAGGGTGCGCAGCAGCCGCTCGCAGCTTTCGTCTAGCGGCCCCGGGAGTTCCTCGCCCTCCAGCAGGCGCACCGCGGGTACCACGTGAGGCAGCGCCACCTCGCCCGGGTCGCAGGGTCCTATGCGGGAAGGGCTCTGGGCTAGGCTTGGGGCAGAAGGTGGGGTCTGGGGTGAAGAGGGTGGACCCTCCTCAGACCCTCCTCTGAGTGGAGGAGGCCCCTAGGACAGAAGCCCAGGAACACAGGTTCGAGCCTAACACAGAGCAAACGAGTCAGGGGCGTGGCCTGGGGCTGGGGGCGGAGCCTAGGACAGAAACAGGGGCGGGGCCTAGGACTGGATTAGAATATTGATTAGGGTTGGTGTGGACCTCCAAGTGATGTCACTCACCGACGCCCTCATCCAGCGCCCGCATCAGAGGCTTCAGCTCCTGCTCGAAGGCCAGCGCGGCCTCTGTGTGGCTCCTTCGGAGGTGGCGCCACGTGCGTTCCAACCGGGACACCTGGGGAAGGAGCCCTGAGTATGCTTCCTCTTCCCTCTTCCCTGCACTCGGGCTTCCTCATTTCTGCTCCCCACGCACCTGGGGCATGAGCAGGGCGCCCATGACCGCGGCCAGTCCAGGCAGGTCCCCCGCCGCCCCTGGCCCCAGCGCCAGTGCCAACTCCACCAGGCCCCGAAGGGTGGCCGCGCGCTCCTCCAGCGGCCCTGCGCAGCCCAGCACGGCCAGAGCCCCAGCCAGCGCCAGCGCCTCGTGTCTGTGGGGGTGGAGGGCAAGGGGCTGGGGCAGTGGGAGCTTTGTAACTCGGAGCTGAGGGGCATGGGGGGGGTGGCATTGCCCATCTCACTTCTTCCCCTGAGGGTCTGTAAATGGGGGGAGGTTTGAAGACCCTTCAGGTGGCTGGCTCACCTCTCCAGAAGTTCCAGCCTCAAGCGATGCCCATGGGGCAGCGTGAGCAGCTCCAGGCCAGAGGCGACCCCCATGGCACCCCGCTGAGCCTTGGTCACTCCTAGAAGTCCTGTAGCCTGGGCAAGGGAGTTAGTGGGGATGTCAACTGAGCCGAATGAGTATATGGATGTGAGGTGCTGGCTTCAGCCCCTGTCTGAGGAGGAGGGACCTGGCAGGTGACCCACCTGGCAGTCCACTAATAATAGGTGGAGGGCAGTGCTCCCAGGATGGTGCTCCAGGAACAGGCTACGGAGAGTACTCAGGACTTTGGGTTCCAGGGGCCGATTCTGGGGGCCCAGCAGGCAGGAGGAGTGGTTAGGGGGGCAGAAAGAGACCTCGGCTTGTGGTCTTGCAAAACTTCTGTTCTCTTCCTCCTCTTCCTCTTCGGCTTCCCACCATGGGGCCTCCGTCTCTGGGCTGCTGTGGTCCAGAGGGGGTGTTCCTTGGGCACTGGGCACTCGGGGCACCAGCTCACAGTATGTTGGGGGGCGTCCAGACGCATCACGTAGCACTAGCGAGGGTGTTCGAGGTGGCTTGGTTGGTGCCTTGGCATGAAGCTGCCCATCAGAGGCCCTGAGGCTGTCAGCAAAGGACCCCAGGGGAGCTGGGGTCTTCAGCAACACGGGGTCACTGCCCATGCGAGGGAGGGCACACGTGGGCATAGCTGAGGTTTCTAGGGGTCAAACAAGAGGGAGAGAAGAGGGTCCACAGAGAAGATAGCTGGGGTAGGGGGCTTCCTGTGATACCACCCTCTTGAGTCAATAACTAGGTATCTTGGGGTGGCTTTGAACTTAAAAACTTCATTGATCCAAATGCTATACACTTACCAATGGTTTGAAAATGAACTTTCTTCGACACTTAGGTATGAATTCTGAATACTACGGTTTAAATTCGAATTCTTTTGTTTTTGCCCCTCTGACTGAAGATGGGAAGCACATACAAACTAAAATAGATGGGCGCCTGGGTGGCTCAGTCAGCTGAGCATCCGACTTCAGCTCAGGTCATGATCTCACAGTCTGTGAGTTTGAGCCCTGCGTCAGGCTCTGGGCTGACAGCTCGGAGCCTGGAGCCTGATTCAGAGTCTGTGTCTCCTTCTCTCTCTGCCCCTCCCCTGCTCATGCTCTGTCTCTCTGTCTCTCAAAAATAAATGAACATTAAAAAAAAAATTAATAAAAACAAAAAACCAAAATAGAAACAATTATTCAAAATTCACAAAACGACAAAAGCATCAAAGGAACAGAATTCATCAAACTTTCAGATGACGTTTTTTGAGGTTATTAGAACTTAAAGCTGCACCCAGACTTCTGGAAGACTCTGTATTTATAAGCACATGCCTAGAGCCTCTTATAGGGGCTCAAAACCTTCCCATGGTTCCAGCTCACTCTGAGTAAAAGCCAAAGTCCTCCCAGTAGCCAAAAAAGGCCCCTGAAATCTGAGTCCCAGATGGTTCAGCTAGACTTACCTCCTTTTGGTTGAATGAACAGTTCAAACTCTTGTTTTGGCCCCAGGACCTTTCACTGGCTGTTCCTTTTTTTTTTTTTTTAAGTTTATTTATTTATTTTGAGAGAAAAAGAGAGAGAGAGAGAGGCAGAGAGAGAATCCCAAGCAGGCTCCATGCTGTCAGCACCGAACCCGACGCAGGGCTTGGACTCACCATAAGATCGTGACCTGAGCCAAAATCGAGTCAGATGCTTAACTGACTGACCCACCCTTTAATGGGATGCTGGCACCACCTGTGCAGAGATCTCTGTCTTTCTTGTTGAGTGAGATATCTCAGCATTTAGTACAGTGGCTGGCGTGCAGTGAGGGCTCGTGTGGAAGGGGGGGGGAGGCAGGAAAGATGGGGCAGACAAGCCACAGGGAGAATCTTAGGTAGGACGGTCAGGGTCAGCTGGTTTGAGAAACCAAGTTAAATGAGAAGTCAGTCGGGAAAAGATGAGGGGAATAGACTTTCCCACGGTGAGTATAGCAAGTGCAAAGATCCTGAGGCAGCAACAAGACTGTGTGGCTGGAGTGAGGAAGGGGTGTGGCAGGAGTTATTAGAGAGGTCAGCCATGGTCAGAGCACACAGAGCTTCTGGGAATAATCATAAACCCACATTTTAAAGCCCTCACAAAGTTCCTATGTATTTGTGAATCACCATGATAGTTTTGAAAGCATTACTGTCCCCATCCTCCAAGAGGTTAAGTCCCTTGCCCAATATCACTCAGGCAGTGAGGGGCAGAGCCATCTCGGAGCTATGTGCTGTCCTGGGAGACTCTTACCTGGTCCACAGTGATCTCTTGACCGCCCCATGTGCTCCAAACCTGCAGGCTGACTGTCACTCCGCTTCCTAGCCCTGAGGGACAGACATGAGGGAGATGTGTAGTCCCCCCACCCCGAGCAGGGCAGCCCTCACGGATGCCCAGAAAACCCTATATCCACCCATTCAGGATCGGTGGACCTCAGCCAAGGTGTCCTACCCACAGGGGACACTTGACAGTGTCAGGAGACATTTTTTTTCGTTGTGACAACGAGGGGGCGGGGTGGAGAAGGTGCCACAGACATCTAGTGGATAGAGGCCAGGAGTGCTGTTCAATATCCCACGATGCACAGGACAAGCCCTGGCAACCAAGAGTGACCAGGCCCAAAATGATACAGGTGGAGGGACTCTGGGGGTATCGGGTGTCATCCGAGACATAGAGAGACTGATTACCTGGGCAACTCTATCAGAGCTGGGCTGTCTCGGAGGGTGTCCTCGCTAAAGCTGCGTCGAATAGGTCCTTGCCGTATCACGGGCCTGGAGGCCACAGCCCCTGTGGCCTGGGACAATGGACGCTGCCCGGTCACATAGCTGAGAACCAGGGAGGTCAGGCTTGGGAAACGCTCATCCTCCAGCTGAAAGAGGGCTGTGGGCCGGCCTGGTCGGGGACGCAGGGCCACACGGAGCACCTCGAAGTGCAGGGCTGAGCCCTGCCAGCGGCAGGAGATCACTGGGTGGCCCCCACGGGACCCGGAGGCACGAACCAAGAAGTCCCCATCTTGCTGAAGGAGGGCCTCAGCCTTCTGGGGAAGGACAGGGGGCAGGGGGCTTAGGCACGAGCCCAGATCAGCAATTAATGGCAATGCCTCACCCCCAGCCCCCACCCAGAAAAGCCACCCCAGGGTCAGGGTAGTTTTGCACCAAACCATCTCCCCTTTCCTCAGGGGCACATCTCTGGAGTACGTTTCCCAGGCTCCTTTGCAGCTCGTCATCCTTTGATATGATCTGGCCAATAGGATGAGGGCAGAAGTGCTGCTGCTGGGAATGTCCAGACTTGCCTCACAAGACCCTCCTTTCTGCACAAGGTCCTGTTCCCTATGTGTCAGGGAATGTCCCCAAAGCCCTGGTGGAGGGCAGAGCCACAAGATGGAAAGAGCTTGGCTCCTGATTTCTGGAGCTCTGCATTCCTTGGCCATCTTGTGCTGTAACATGAACAAGCCCATAAATGTTTATTATGTTTCGCCAGTGACATCTTGGGGATATTTGTCATAGCTGCTGGCTGATGTTGACTGATGCAGCTTTCAACCTGAGTAAATGCACGTAGGCTTGGTACACAAATGTGGCTTCAAAAAATGCCATTAGCTGGATCCTTCCAAACTGACTGTGGCCTAGAAATCCTCCTTTATTAAAATTTTCAAGCAGTCTTATGCCAGCCATGGTGGCTGGTGTTCAAACACGGGCTGGGGGGCCATGACACCACAGGGGGAGGCAAAGCAGAGTTGGTGATGGGGGCTGGGGACTGAACAATAAATATGTGGATGCCCGTATAGCCCTTATTACATGCCAGGCTACATTCTGTAGGCGTATGAACTCATTTAATCCTTTACCAAGGTTAAGCAGTAGATACCATTATTCCCATTTCACAGATGGGGAAACTGAGGCCCAGACAGGTCAAATACCTTGCCCAAGGTAGGGCTGTGATTTGAATCCAGGATGTCTGGCTCCAGGGTGTGGAATTTTTAAAAAAATTTTTAATGTTTTATTTCTTTATGAAAGAGAGAGAGAGAGAGAGAGAGAGAGAGAGAGAGAGAGCATGAGCAGGGGAGGGTGAGAGAGAGCGGGAGACACAGAATCTGAAGACAGGATCCAGGCTCTAAGCTGTCAGCACAGAGCCCGACGCGGGGCTCAAACCCATGAACCGTGAGATCATGACCTGAGCCGAAGTCGGACGCTTAACTGACTGAGCCCCCCAGGCGCCCCATGGGGTGTGGAATTTTAACCACTAAGCAATGCTGACTCTCACAATTTGACTGGATGCCCAGGGTCCCAGGACTCCCGAGGGTGACAAATAAGTTGGGGATGAGGATGGGGGAGACTTGGGTTGAGAGGGAGATGCCATGAGTGCTCATTACTCATTGAGCACTTACTGTGTGCCAGGAGCTGTTCTAGACCCTGAAGACACAGTGATGAGTGAGACAAGGCCCTGCCCTGCGCCGTCTGGTGGGCAGGACATGCGACAGACAAACACATGAATGAAGAAGAGAATGTCTAAGAGTAATCAATGAAGGTAATAAAAGAGAGAAATGGGGCCCTGGTGGCCGCAAGTACCTGGGACCCAGAGGGAAAGACAAGCAAAGCCAAGGGGTCGGGTTGGGGGGACATTAGGACCCCTCTGTCAGCCTTGTCCATACCATCCTGGAGAAAATGGTCATTTAAGCATAAGGGGTGGCATGTCGCGATACCAACCAAGCTTGAAGACAGTCCCAGAGCCTCAGCCACCCCTTCCAATAGACCTTGACCATAAGTCCCTCATCCAGGACCCGGGAGTCCCCAGCAGGTCAGGGCGGGAGAGGCTGCCCATCAAAGGGGTCTGAGGCCCTGCTGGAAGCAGAGGTACCTGCCGGGACAGGGGGCCGTGGTACCAGGGCTGGCTGGCAAAGTCCTCTCCATCCTGTGGCACCTGCATGGAGCTCTTGGGGCCAGGGGGTGCAAGGGCTGAACTCTGTACTTTCGACAGTCCTCCGTCTTCCACATCTGTAAAATGGGAAGAATTATTACTGCTTCCTAAACTTCCTGAGTGGCCAGGTCAGCCCGTCCATGTTCCTCAAACCTTATGATGCAACTCTTTCTGTGTGTGTATATATATATAACCATATTCTAAATTAAACAATTTATCCAGTCTAAAATATATATATCAAATTTTATTTATGTGTGTGTGTGTATATATTGTAGATACATATAATTGGGCTGTGATCAAGTTTAATTTAGAATTGGCTGTGATCTCATGGAAACTGTTGTGCATTCCCTGGGATTCTTGCAAAGGGAGAAGACCTAGGCTTTGCTTTCAAATGTAATGCAATTTTTAAAAAATGTTTATTTATTTATTTTGAGAGAGAGAGAGAGTGTGTGTGCACGAGCAGGGGAGGGGCAGAGAGAGAGAGGGAGAGAGAATCCCAAGCAGGCTTCGCACTGTCAGCTTGGAGCCCGAGGCGGGGCTCTATCCCATGAACCGTGAGATCATGACCTGAGCCCATATCGAGAGTCTGATGCTTAACAGTCTGGGTCACCCAGGTGCTCCTGTAATGCAAATGTTATGCAGATGACATGATGCTACATTTTATAGAAATTTCATTAACTATTTCACTCAAACTAATGTTTATGGGGCACTCGCCGTGCACCAGGTGCATACTCCAGGCACTAGAGGCCCAGCAGGAACAAAACAGGGGCATCCTTGGGGAGCTGCTGTTCTAGTGGGGCAGATAGCAATTAAGAAAATAAAAAAGTAGGGGGCGCCTGGGTGGCTCAGTCGGTTAAGCGTCCGACTTCGGCTGAGGTCATGATCTCGTGGTTCGTGGGTTTGAGCCCCGCATCGGGCTCTGTGCTGACAGTTCAGAGCCTGGACCCTGCTTCGGATTCTGTGCCTCCGCCTCTCTCTGCTCCCCCCACCCCCATTCTGTCTGTCTCTCTCTCTCTGTCTCAAAAATAAACAAACATTAAAAAACTATTTTAAAGAAAATAAATAAGTAGATGAAGGAGTCGATAGATCAGGAAGAGATAAGCAGAAAACTAAAGCCAGGGATGGGATATGAAGTTACAAGTGATGGAGGTAAGAGTTTCCACAGGGTGGCCCGGGAAGGTCTCAATCAGTACCAACTGGGAAGATTGTGAGGGAGCACGCCAGGTGAAAGAACATTCCAGGCCGGAGGAATTTATTTTACTAATCTATAGCTTCTTAGCATCTATGTGCACACTCAAGAATTCTTAGGATGTAAGAACATCTAACGCATACATGGCTTTCCAATGTCACACCATTTTTAAAAATTTTATGTATGTATCTACGTATGTATTTTGAAAGAGAGAGAGAGAGAGAATGAATGTGAGCAGGGGACAGGCAGAGGGGGAGAGAGAGAGAGAGAGAGAGAGAGAGAATCTTAAGCAGGCTCCACACCCAGCACGGAGCTGGATGCAGGACTTGATCTCATGACTGTGAGATCATAACCTGAGCTGAAATCAAAAGTCACCCACTGAGCCACCCAGGTGCCTCTTAAATTTTATTATTATTATTATTTTTAAGTAATCTCTACACCCAGTGTAGGGCTCGAACTCACGGCCCTGAGATCAAGAGTTGCACGCGCCTCCGACTGAGCCAGCCAGGCACCCTTCCAATATAATACCATTTTTAAGGACAATAAAAATACCGCATTTTGTAGACATGTCAGCAAACAGCGATTTTGCCTTTGCAGATTCTTACATTTTGGAGCCGATACACTTTGTTATTATTATGGCCAAATTTAGGTCTCTGACATTTTGGGGCTCCCTTGATATTGTGCAGGCCTCAGGCTCTGTGTGTCTGGTGTCTGGTGGAGAAAACCTGCTCTGAGGGGGAGGGAAGCAGGCAGTCCGTTCTCCTGCCTCCGCCCCCAAGGTCTCTGGACCTGGCGGGCTGTGCAGGGAAACAGCACCAGGATTCTCACATCCTGAGTCAGCAAGGTTTGAGGGCCAGGAATGGGCAGGAAGTTCCCCGACCTGCCCCAGGTAGCTTTAGGGGTGGGGAGCTGGGCAGGGAGCTGGCCCCAGGTGCTGCATACCTGAATGCCAGGTGTGTCTCCTGGATGCCTGTGTACTTCCTGTTTGTCAGCTGGGCCAGGCCAGCCTCTGTCTTGACTCCCCCAAACTCAGCTTCCTCTGTCTTGTGCCCTCTTTAGTGGGCATGCAGGTGAGCCACTGACAAGGCTCTGGATTGTTTGGTGGAGGGGAGCTTGGATGAGGGGGAGCTCAGGGTGGGCACAGATCAGACTCAGGCCAAATAAGTCATCCTCCTGCCCTTCGTCCTTTGGAATAATTTCTGGATATTTGGGCAGGGGAGAGAAGAAGGGAGCAGAATCAGGAAGAGGGTGGGTAGGGGAAAGCATGGGGAAAAAAGGGGGTTATTCATGCCCTATAGACCACAGCCATGAGCAGACACATGCACACACAGACACACGGACACAGTTAGACATGGGTACTCAAACCTGACATTGAGCAAACGCTGATTGGTTGAGCACTTCCTGCGCGTCCAGGACCTATTCTAGACCCTGGGGACACAGTGATGAATGTGACTAAGGCCCTGCCCTGCGCTGTCTGGTGGGCAAGTCACACAGCAAACAGCACACAATGAAGGAAGAAGGTAATATCTAAGAGTAATCACTGAAGATGATAAAACAGAAGCGTGGGATAAAGATGGTTGGAGGAGGCAGCTACTGTAAACAGCGTAGAGTCAGGCAGGTCTCTCCCTCCAGGTGACTTTGGAGCTGAGATCTCAGTAAAGGGAAGGAGGCAGTTACACAAAGGTTTGGAAAAGGGGCAGACAAGGTGGTGGGGGCGGGGACAGCAAGTGCAAAGGCCTGGGGGTGAGATGGAGCTTACTTCTAACATCTTACATCATCAAGGAGGCCACTGTAGCGGAAACGCACTGGGCAACCAGCTAAGTGGAGGTCGGGCGAGGTCCACAGGCATGAGATCATTCTGGTGGACCCCGAATTTTCATCTTAGGGGTTATGGAAGGGTTTTAGATGAGGGAGGGCTTTAAAAAGATTGCTCAGACAAAGCGGCAGCCTGGAGGCTCTCCGTGTTCCACAGGCAACACGCTTCGAGGAGCATTTCCAGCTACGCCTAGGTACACGGCCATGCGGGACGCACGGCGACCCGCTCACGCCCTCGGCGACCCCTTCCATGTCCTCTGCTGCTCGGGGACCGACGCCCCGACCCTCCCTGCCGGCCGGTGACCCCACCTGCAAAAGAGAGGACTCTCCCACCCCACGAATCCCCTGACTCTGGATGTGCCTGGGGCCCCTCACTCACCTGAGCCGGGACCCGCGGAGCTAGCGAGAGGCTGGGGCCGGGCCGAAGCCTGAGGCTCTGCGGCTCCGACCCCTCCCTCCCCGCCCCAGCCGGCCCAACCTTCCCCGGCCGCGCCCGGCGGGAACCGAGCCCATTCACCTGGCCCCGCCCCCGAGGACCCCGCCTCCAACGGTGGCCTCCCAGGCTCTGGCCCCGCCCCCACACCACCGCCCCACCCCCTTGGAGGCGTTCTTGGCGCTAACCACTCCCCCTTTGGAGAACCCTCGCTCCCATAAACCACGCCCCCTTGGGAACGCTGTCCAGCCCTTCCAGCGGGCCCCGCCCCCTGGAACGTCGCTCCGCCCCCATGAGTTGGCCACGCCCACACGCGCCTCTCGGCTCTCTTAGTCCCGCCCCTTAGCGCTCTGCGCTTCTAGTCCCCGCAGGCTGGTCCTAAGTACCCCTGGCCCCTAGAGACGTGGTAAGAGGTGTCTCTCTCTTCGCCTCCCAGGGTTCCGCGCGGGACAGGGCGGCCCCTTACGGGCTCTCTCCAAGCGCGGGGGTGGCGGCTGCTGTGACGTAGAGAGAGGTGCACTTCCTCCAGACCGTCCCCCTGGGTTTCCGGGAAGGGAACTCCAGTGGGTGTTGGGTTTTGTGGAGACCGATGCGGGAAGACACGACAGCCTCCACCAGTAACAGCGCGAGGGAGATGAGCTAGACTCGGGGGGGATTATGGGGGGAGACAGGTGGTTTCCCTGGTGGGAGGAAGGAGGTGGAGGGGGGCTTCCATCGTGATGCTTGGAGCAAGCATGGAAGGGTTGGGGGAGTGGATTTGGAACAAGGGGAAGGACGCTCCAGCTACGATTCTTGAGGGCTCACAGTAACAGCAACAGTTTTGAAAGCAGTAGCCGCAACCAACACTTATTGAGGGCTTACTGTATGCCAGGACTGTTCTGCTTGCCTGACCTGCTTCGACGCGTTTAATATTTACATAGACCTGTCAGTGTACTATTTTCATCACCCCCATTTTCCAGATGCAGAAACTGAGGCTCGAGGCAGCTAAGGCATGTGCCCAAGTTGACCCGGCTTGTGAGTGGCGGAGGTGGGATTCATACCCGGAGCCCTGGAGCGCCGTCCTGTCCTCGGCCCCACCGTCTCTGATCCCTGCCGTAATTCTAAACGGTGAAGGTTACCGTCACCCATTTTACAGATGAGGAAATTGGCTCCATGGGGAGCCAAGGATGCTTGGGGATGAAACGTCTCGGTGCCTGTGGGATCGCAAAGCTGGTGATTTCCAGGCTTGGCTTCCCGCTCAGCGAATGTGGACGAGACTCGAGGCTGCGGAGGAGGAGCTGGGGTGAATGTCTTTTCCTTGACCCCCTCCCGCCTAGTTTTGGTACTGAGGGTAGAGGGGGGAATGTCCAGTGTAGGAGTCTAGCGCCCCCTAGTGGTTGGAAGAATTAAAAAAAAGAAAATCCAAGGGGCGTGCCCGCGAGATGGGCGGGAGAGGGGAGTCTACTCAGCGTGGTGGGGTGAAGGTGGGGAGAGAGACCTTGACGCCAAGATGATTTCAGGTAGGGATAAGGGCTGCGAAGATGGTACGCGTTTGTTGAACGAACAGGCTGATGAACGACACCATCGAAGTCTATAAGGAAAAAGACGGTGGTGGCCAGGGCCATGGCAATAAACGGATGAATTTGGGATAAATGTCAGAGGTGGAGCCACAGAAAAAAAGCGTCCAACCATTTATTTATTCATTCAAGAAATATTTATGGAGCGTGTATAGGCACCAGGTGCTGGGAACACATGAGACACTCTCATTTCTAAGTAGACAATAAAGAAATAAGTATATAAAATGTCAGGTTGGTCGGATGGTGGTCCGGGCTTAATGCGGGGAAGTGGGAAAGAAAGGCTGTGATTTGAAATGGAGAGATTTGGGAAGATCTCATAAGACGGTGACATGGAGCAAAGGACTGCTGGGGGAGAGGGAGCTAGCCATGAAGTTGCTTGCCTAAGGCAGAGGAGCAGCGTGTGCAAAGGCCCTGTGGCAGGATTTGGGGGGGGGCAAGATTCCCTCCTAGCCTGATGTGTTGGAGAAACAGTGAGGAGGCCTGTGTGGCTGGGGGCAGACCGAGTGAGGGAAAGCGGTGAGTGGCAGACAAGACACGAGGGCAGGGATGGGTACAGGGATGTGCCGTCATGTGGAACCTTGTTGGCTGCAGGGAGGTGGGCTGTAAGAAGAGCGGGGGAGGACAGACCGTGGCGGGGGGCAAGGTGGGGATCCCGGGGACCAAGATGGAGGGGGAATATGTTGATCCAAGCTAGGAAGTTGGGGGCCCAAACCAGCGAGGAGGCAGAAGCGAGAGGGTTCAGAAGAGAGCAGATTTCGAGTCCGTGCCCCCGGGTGGTACTGCTCATGGGCTTGATATGGGCGGAAGGCCGCGGGCCTCAGGATCTCCACCAGCAGCCCCCCACTCCCAGGTGCCCAGACCCGTGTTGAGCTGGTAAGGGAAAGAGAGTCCTGCATCCAAGGGGCCGGCCTGCCGGTGCTCCCGCCTCCCCCCCCAGGACTCCTCCCCCTCCACCCCCTCTCGGCGACAGTTACAGGCAAAGAGGAAGTGGTAGCTAGCTAGCAAAGGCAGGCAGGCTGGCGGTGGAGGCCGCGAGGGCGCGGGCCGCCCGGTGAGGCAGCGACCATGGAGCTGTGGCGCCAGTGTACGCACTGGCTGATCCAGTGTCGGGTGCTGCCGCCCAGCCACCGCGTGACCTGGGACGGAGCGCAGGTGTGCGAGCTGGCTCAGGCCCTCCGGGATGGTGTCCTTCTGTGTCAGCTGCTCAACAACCTGCTGCCCCACGCCATCAACCTGCGGGAGGTCAACCTGCGCCCCCAGATGTCTCAGGTGAGCCTGCCGCTGGCGGTGGGGGAGGCACCCCAGGCCGGCGCCAGGAGAGCTGATGCGCTGAAACCCTGGGCATGTGATGGAGAAGGGAGTATGCTCCCACCTCTGGGGCTGGACTGGAGGGGAGGGTGGCGGGGGGATGGAGGGGCCAGTCAACTCTGAGGTTCCGGGGTCTTTCACCCGAGGTTAGAACAGGAAGGGGTTAATAGGCCCTGAGTTAGTGCACATCTAGGCTGAGAACTAGCAAACGGTGGGGTGAACTCTCTCAAGCCCCAGGCTGACCCCACTGAGGTTCAAGCCCCCAGATGGGACTGTGGGGGGTGTATTGAGGGACACCCAGGAACCCCCAGGTGTCGGACAGGGTGCCTGAGGTTTTTGCCTCCTTTGACATCCCCCCCCTTACTTCTGCCTATGGGGGAGGGGCCTCCACCGACTTCTTCCCCCACATGTGTCTCCTCCTCCTGGGCCCTGGGCCCCTTCCTTCCCCTCACATCTTCTTCCCCTTCGCTTCCTGCCTGGGCCTGGGGCGTATGTGTGGGGCGCGTGGGGCAGGTGGGGGGGCTGTGGGCCCCTGGGCTCTGGTCCTCCTAGCTCTCCCCATCCCTGGGTGGCATCGAGAAGAGCCCTTGGTCCTGAGCCCGAGTGGCCCTTGGGTCTTTGGAGCCTAGAAACAGCCGCCCTTTCTCTCTAGGGGCTTCTTCAAGGGCCCAGGTCCCGGGAGGGTGGACGGACCAAGCCAGCCCTGCCAGGCTCAGGAAACATATTCAAATCCCTATTTGAATGTAGTGGGGGTGGGGGAGGCAAGGTGACTGGGTCCGCTGTCTGTGGCACCTTCTCTGGGCCTCTGTGGTCTCCCGGGTGTAGGGTGGAAGCCGTGTGTGCTGGGGGCAGGGGGCTCCGCTACCTCACCTGCCCCAAGAGCCCGAGGGGACACTCGCCTCTGGCCCTCAGGCTCCACTTTCCGGAATGAAAGCTCTGTGCCTGGGATCTGTGCGTCGTTCTGGGACCTTTTCTCTGGTCCGAGATGCCACGTGCGGATGCTCAGGGGGGAGGGGTGGCCCCATGGGGGGGTCCCTGGGGGCCTTCCCCGTGGACAGGGCCATGGGGTGCGAGAGGTGGGGGGCCCACCCTCCTCGGCCTAAGCAGGGCTTCCGGAAAGGACAAGGGAACTCCTGAGGCCCAGCCCCTCTGGCCACAGGCCATCCCAGATTTGCCTACATTTGCTTACCTCCCAGCTTCCAGCAGATGGGGAAGTAGCCGAATGTCCTGTCCGGCCCCAGACTGGCAGGCAGTCAGGGTCCCCAGTGAGGCTCTAACAACAGCTAATGAGGAAGTGGATAGACTTGAGGATGAACTTCCACCCCTGCCTGCATTTTACCTACAGCTGGTTCCCTGAGGAAGGGCATGGGGCATGGGGTTAATATCTAGGAAGGAAGTTGTGGGGAACTGCAAGGATACAGCTTCCTTCTTTGTGCTGGGCGGTGCTGAGGACCCAGGCCTGGCCCTCCAGGTGCTCCCAGAATGGGAGACACAGCACCGTCCCCCCCCCCCCGCCCCCCAGGCCTGTGTTGTCGGGACCCGGGCAGAGGGAGAAAGCTCTGGGTTGGGGACCCTTGAAGCAAACGCCAGACATTACCTGGTGACGTCAGCCTTTATACAGGAGGGGACATTTGTGCAATGTTTTGCAGTGTGAGTAGGAGTTTTCTCACTGCTCTGGCTTCCTCTGCCCAGCTGGGTCAGGCCCCCAGCTGCACAGGGGTGTCCCCCAGTCCGCCCCATCTGGAGCTCTGTGCCTTCCTGCCCCTGCTGTCTCCCCTGGAAGCTCAGCCCTGCGCCCCGGTCCTAGCGGGGAGGGGGTGCAGGAAGCTGAAAGTGGTTCCGGTCAAGCGGAGGGAGGGTCCACACGAACAGAGCGGGGCCCCGTCCGTCAACCGATTTAAGCTGGGGTCGTGGACTGCCCGTGGGCTGTGGCATTGGGGATACGGAAGGGCGAAGGGTAGAGTGAGAGACGGGGAGGGGTGGGTGATGCTCCTGGTCGGGGCGGCTGGCTGGAATTTGGATCATTCTCCATTTCTCTCCTTTCCTCTTCGCAGTTTCTCTGTTTTTTCTCAGTCGTTTCCAGGGAGGAGGGCGGCAAGAGCTCATTCACTCATCACCAGTTACGATGTACATCAGGCTTCTTCTTGGCGCTGAGACAGTGGGAAGGACACACACACACACACACACACCCCTGTCGCCCAGGAGCCCGAATTGTAGGGGGCGAGACGGAGAGTGAGCAAATAAGGAAACGTGTGGGGAGGCGCGGGGCGAAACAAAGCCGGAGAGGGAGCTTGGGAGTGTGTGGGTCACACTTTTGAGCAGAGGGTCCCAGAGGCCTCACTGGTAAGGCGACATTTGAGCAGAGCCCTGGGGAAAGTGAAGGAGTGAGCCGTGTGAATTGGGGGACACAGTGCTCCTGGCAGGGGCGACGGACAGTGCAAAGGCCCTGAGGTGAGAGCTTGTGGGTGCCCCGAGTCTGGTGGGAGTGGTTCATGACTGAGGTCAGGCCAGAGTGAGTTTCCAGGCTGGATGGTCCCTCTGAGAGCTGAGGCCGAGAGAGGATCATATCGTCATAGGCGGAACACAGACCAGCAGACAGCCTAACTCAGCTCCTTTCTCTGGGAGTCCACGTTCCGGGTGGCAGATGGAACTTTAAGGCCAAGGGAGTGGAGAGGAAGGGACGAATGTGACAGTCATTGTGGGAAAGACCCGCCAGGGCGTGGGAGCTGATTAGACCTGGCAAGGGCAGGCGCTGGACCCTGGATGATGTCAAGGTCCCCAGCCTGGGAATGGCCCGGTCACTGGCAAGGCAGTGGGGAGGGCGTGAGAGTTACAACAGGGGCTCCGCTCGAGGGCGGCGGCTCCGATGGGCCAGAATGTGACCAGGGTTCTCATTCTGATGCCACCACTTCCTGGCTTCACCTCTCTGAGCCTCAGTTTCCCCATCTGTGAAATGTGGATAAAAATGGTACCTTTATTGGGAGGACTGTTGTATTATTTCATACTGCTTAGCACGGTCTCTGGCACCTGATAAAGTTTTTAGGAAGGACGTGAGGTAGCGGGAGGGTGGGTAGCGTAACAGCAAGCAGGAATTTGTGTTGGGGTGGTATTTCTCAGCGGGGCTGGTTTTGCCCCCCAGGGACATTTGGCAACGTCGGGACGCGTTTTTGGTTTCATCACATCTGGGAGATGCTACTGAAATCTAGTGGATAGACGTCAGGGTATCGCTCAGTATCCTACACAGCAGAGAATGATCTGCCCCAAACATCAATAGTGCTGAGGTTAAGGGGCACCTGGGTGGCTCAGTCGGTTGAGCACCCGACTCCTGATTTTGGCTCAAGGTCACGATACCAGGGTTGTGGGATCGAGCCCCACGTCCACTCAGTGTGGAGCCTGCTTGAGATCCTCTGACTCTCTCTCCCTCTGTCCCTCTTCTGCTCGTCCTCTCTCTCTCTCTCTCTCTCTCTCTCTCTCTCTCTCTCTCAAATAAAAAATTTTTTAAAAAATAGTGCTAAAGTTGAGAAACCCTCTGCTAGGGGCCAGAGAGCCTGCAAGAGTCTTTAAAATATTTGGTTAAATAATACATTTATATGGTTCAAATATTAAAACACACAAAAAGGTACACAGGGAAACATTTAACTTCTAGTCCTGTCCCTCAGATACCCAGCTCCTTCCTTCCCCCATAAGTAACTTTTTCTTTTTACGTTGACTGTATATCCTTCTAGAATTTCTTTATTGCAAACATAGGCAAATAGGAATGTAGGTTCTTATTTCCTACCCTACGCCCTTAACTTGGAAGATGGTACATACCAGTGATTACTTTATAGCTTTGCTTTCCTCACTTTAATAATCGTCTTGGGAATCTTTGTGAATCAAAATCCTCACTTTAATAATCGTCTTGGGAATCTTTCCAAATCAATACATAGAGAGTGTCCTCATTTAAGAAAAAAAAAAATGACTGCATGATATGGCAGATAGTCCATTTATTAAACAAATGACTTCTGTGGAGCTAACTGTGTGCCAAGCATTCGTCCAAACCAGGGGCCAGCAAGCTACAGTCCAACAGCTGAATCTGGACCACAGTATGCTTTTATAAATAAAGTTTTATTGGCACACAGCTGTGGAGTTGAGTAGTTGCCACAGAGACTGTCCTGCCTGTGGAGCTGAAAATACTTACTGTACAGAACTTTGTAGAAAAAGTTTGTCGATCCCTGTTCTAAACATTTTTTATATTTGTTTAATTCTCATAATACTCTATTAGGTATAATTATCCTCATTTTTCACATGAGTGTTTGCGGCACAGAGGTGTTGAGTAACTTGCTTCAGGGCACCCAGCTTGGGAGCGGCAGAGTTGGGGATTGGAAGCGTGGGCAGCCCGGTCCTGGGGTTCTTGCTGTCCACAGTCACCCTAAAATGCCTCCATCCCACTGTTCAGGTGGGCGATCATTTGTTTTATCATCCTATCAACGGACACTTGGATCATGCCAGGCTTTTGTTATGACACATTTACTGCAGCCATTAACCTTGCCCGTGAATCACTTTTTGATGACTCCACCGTGTGACTTTGGGCATGTTACCTAACCTCTCTGTGCCTCAGTTTCCTCATCTGTAAAACGGGGATAACAAATCCCTATCTTTAAGCATTGTTGCGACGGATAATGTATTACTCTAAAGAATGTAGAAAAGTCCTTGGCTACATAGAAATGTTATTATTGCTGCCATAACATGAGCGACTATGTTCATGGCATACGTTCTGAGAAGGATTTGCTGGCTCAAAGTATACGAGCCTTTGTGTTTTGGGCAGATATGGCCAAATTGTTCTCCATATGGGGTTGTTACCATGTGGACTATTCTCATTACATTACCACTAGCAAAGCATAAGACTGCTTATTGTCCTTCATCTTGCCACAGATGGCTCTGTTGATAAGCTTTTGGAGTTTTGCCAACTTAATGGGTGATAAATGGAGCTCATTATGGCTCAAGTTACATTTCTCTTATCCTGAGTGAGGTGGAACCTCTTTCCCTTTGTCTAAGAGCCATTTCTATTTTCTCTTGGCAGAGTAATATTTGTTCCTACCATTTGCCCCTTATTTCTTTCCTTCTAGGACTGTTGGCCTTTTTTTCTTATTGACTTTTAGGAACTCTTTATATATTAGGCTGCTTGAATTTCAAGTCAAGTACTTACTACTTTTGTGATCTTGAAGAAAAAAAAAGCATTGCTTAACCTATTTGAGCCTTAGTTGTCTTATCTGTAAAGTGTGGATAGCACCTTTATCTCAGGCTGGTGTGAGCCTTAAACACGATAGGTTAAGTTAAATCCCTTATTGATGTGATTGATGTGCTGAATTTAGCAAATGCTAACATAATGGGAGGCACTCTTTTGGTTAATTTGATTTCAGTCAGTCTGAGTTGGCTGCATGATATGGCGTAAGTCAGGGTGTGTGATGTTAGCTGCTGTAACAAACTGTACACTTCAGTGGGGGTAAGAGTTTACTTCTTGCTCACATCACAGTCTAGTGTGGATCAGCTGGGAGGTGAAGAGGGTGGCTCTTCTTAACAAAGTCCTTGTAGCGCCTGGGTTCCTTCCGTCCCATGGCCCTTCTCTCCCTAAAGCCCTTGGAGCTCTCTCTGTCCCAGAGGGTATGGGAGAAGAGTATGAGGAGGGAATCCATGAGAGGCTGAGAATGGTTTAGTTGGGAGCCAGGGAGGATAGGAAATGGGTTGGGTGGACGTAGAACCCCAGAGTGATGCCTAGCTACCTTCAGAGATGCAGGTCTGGAGGGATTGCCTTGGAGGAAGCCGTGGTGGGAAAAGGAATAAGGAGGGCTTGAACCAAAGCCATGGGGGAGGGATTCAGCTAGGGACCGGGAAGCCTGGGTGGGAGCAAATCACAGCAAAGTAGGTTGGGTTGGGTTGACTTGACTGGAAGACCTCATCTCAAAATGTCTACATCAGTTGATGGAGCTGGGGGTCTGGGAGGGTCAACATTTGGTATTGTGCCTCCTTTTCTTCTGTTTTGTTCTGTGTACTGACTCCCTTCTGGGCCTAGTATTGGGAAATGTCACCTTTCGAGACTTTCCACAGAGAATGCTAGAAAATCATTTCCCTTTCTCTGCTCTCAGTCTTCCCTTGGCTCCCCATTGCCTTTGGGGCAAAGACAGAGTCCTCACTCTGACCCATGAGAGTCTGTGCATTTGGCCTCTGCCCGCCTCCTAGCCCTCCCTTCCTCCCTCTCTTCCCTTTCCTCACTCTGTTCCAGCCACAAGAGCCTCCTTGCTGTTCCCAGAACCCACCAGACCCGATCCAGTCTCAGGGCCTTTACATGTCTGTTCTCTCCAGGTATATACTGTGTACATTGTTCTCTTATCTCCTTCAGGTTTCTTATCAGAGAGAAATTCCCTGGTTTCTGCCTGTAAGATTGGACCCCCTCCTACCCTTGCACTTTCTCTTCTTTCTCGTTTTATTTTTCTCTCTAGCACTTACAGCCCTCTGACTTACAGAGTGTTTCCTTGTTTGCACATGATCCACTCCCCCACTGGAACGTCAGGGCAAGGCTTTTTGTCTGTTTGGTTCACAACTGTGTCCCTGTGCCTAGAACAGCACCTGGCAACGTAGTAGGTGCTCAATAAATATTTACTAACTATTCACTTCATTCATCTGTTCATTGTCCCTTTAATACAGGAACAGCCAACTGTCACATATGGGGTGGCTGCCTCATATCAGAAAAAAAAATTTAATTGACACAACAAATCACACGTTTGTTGACGTATTGTCTGCTTTCATGATCTGAACAGTCATGATAAAGACACTATGACCTGCAAAGCCAAAAACAAAACAAAACAAAACAAAACACAATTACCATCTGTCTCTTTATGGGGTTTGCCGAATGATCTCTGATATAGTGGGTGTTTGTTGAGTGCTTACTTGTTATTGGTTAGCAGTAGTGGTTTAGCAGTGGTTAAGTATGGATTGCTTGGGACCAATCCAGCTTCTACTAGTTCCTAGTTATGTGACTTTGGGCAAGTGTCCAGGCCTCTGCTGCCTTTGGTTTTCTCATCTATAAAATGGGGAAAATGATGATGATCATGCTCATAGTAATAATGATGACATCACCCACGTCATAGACATGTCCTTGTAGTAGGCCCTCTGCAAGATGACGGAGAATTCCACGATGAACGAGACACAGACCCTCATGGAGCTCATGAAAACAGACCAGAAAGTGGGCAGTTACAAGACAGTGAAACACAGTCCATGATGGGTGGAGCCCAGGGCATTGTGGGAGCATAGAGGAGGAAACCCCCAGAAGCAATCAGGGTAGGCCTCCTGGAGGAGGTGACATGCCAATTGAGTGTGGGAGGTTGGAGCATATTTGAGCAGCCAAACGAAGTTCTCTTTGTCTCCTTCATTAACACTAATGGTGCCAGGAAGTGGGCGGCACCCGAGGGTGTGTTGGGTGGGCATAGCTGAGCTCCTAAAGGTCTCACCGCAATGCAGGGATGAACTGTCATCCTTTGATAGCAGGAATGGTGTTCTGAGACCTGGACTTTAGGAGGAACTTGGGGGTCAGGTCCCCTGGGGAAGAAATAAAGGATGTTCAGTTGGAGAAATTTGAAATTTGAGGAAATTCTGAGCTTCGTCTGCAGAAATTTTAACCAAGAGTTTTAGACCTTGTGACGGAAAACCCAACTGGAATTGGCTTAGTAAAAAACAGTATTTATAAGCTCGCATAACTGAAAAGCTTAGGAGAAGATGTCTTCAGGTCCAGCTGGACCCAGGGGCTCTATCTCAGGAGCCCCTCCCCGCCCCATCTCTTAACTCTGCTGTCTTTTGAGTGATTTCCTCCATTCTCGCCCGTCCTTTCCCCTCACCGTGGTGGGCAAGGATGCCCAGCGTTTCCAAATTTATTGTCTGCAGTTCTGTGTGCTGTGGGAAATGGCCCCTCAAGTCCAAATCTACGCCTGACTGGACATGATTTCTTTGGGGGAGGGTCACATGTCTGTTCCCAACCAATTGTGGTTGGTAGAACACGATGCTCTGATTGGCCAGGCTGAGGTCACACACCCGTTCCCGCAGCTGAGGAGGAGAGGTCCCCATCCGAAGTAGCAAGACTGGGAGGAGGAGGCGTGGTTCTACAGGGGACACTGAGGTCTGCCGGCAGAGGAAGTGGGGAATAGCTGTCAGGAGGCAGGCCATGTTTATACTGGCATCAAGTACGAACTTCACAGTGGCACATCTCACCAGTCAGCGCTGTTGACCTTGGCAGCCGTACCTCTCTCTGTCCTCAGGGCTGCCCTGTGCATTGCAGGGTGTTTGGTGGCATCCCTGACCTCCACCCACCCGATGGAGCACCCTCTCCCCTGGAGCTGTGACAACAGAGTGTCTGCAGACAGTGTCACATGTCCCCCCGGGTAGGGGGTGGGGCAGAATCGTCCCTCCTTCCCCAGAAACTCTGTTTTGGAGGGAGTGAGCTTCCTAGCTTGGGGAGGGTCCAAAGAGACGTGCATGAACAATTACTGTCTGGGGGCAGTAGAGAAGAGATTGTGAACTTCTTTGAGTTAGAACAATCGTTTTTTTTAGTAGCAGCCACAGGTGCTGTGCTGAGTGCAGGGCTTATGGGAAAGAACACGACAGATACACTCTCGCCTCTCCTGAGTTCATGGCCTTGTGGGGGAGAACGGTAGTGTGCTTGTTTCCTGTGGCTGTCCCAATAAAGGGTCACAAACGGGGTGGCTTAAAATAATAGAGATATATTGTCTCAGGGTTCTGGAGATTAGAGGTCTGAAATCAAGGTGTGGGCAGGGTCGAGCTCTTTCTAGAGGCTCATGGGGAGAATCCGTTCCTTGCCTCTTCCAGCTTCTGGAGGCGTTGCTTGGCTCCTGACCGTGGCTGTGTCACTCTGTCTTCACAAAGTCGTGTCCCCTGTATCTGTGTGTCTGTGGGTCTCCTCTGTGTGTCTCGCTTAAGGACACTAGTTGGTGGATTTAGCCCCCCCCCCCAGTAATCCACGATGATCTCATGATCTCGAGATCCTTAACTTAATTACACCTTGCAAAGTCCTTTTATTATTTTTTTCCTGAATAATGTCACATTCATAGGTTCTAGGCATCTGATGTCACATCTTTGGGGGAGAATAATGTCACATTCATAGGTTCTAGGCATCTGATGTCACATCTTTGGGGGAGAATAATGTCACATTCATAGGTTCTAGGCATCTGATGTCACATCTTTGGGGGGGGAGCACCATTCAACCCCTCTAGACAGTAAACAAGCAAATCAACAAAGTATTATAATAATGCTGCAGGCAAAATAAGCCAGGAGTCAGGATGGAGAAGAGGAAAGGGTCATCCTTCTGGAGGGTGGTCAAGGCAAACTAAAAGCTGGAGGATGAGGAGCTAGCTCTGGGAAGAATGCTGGGAGGAGGGCTAATGCCATGCAAAGGCCCTGCGGTGAGGAGGGTCTGAAGGAAGGTGAACGGTGAAGGGAGAGAGCTGGGAGTAAGATTTGGGAGAGAGGCACCTCACTGGCCTGGCTGTGGGTACGTGTGCAAAATTAAACGTGATGGGAAGTCCTTGGAGGGTTTCAGCAGACTGGTGAGTTAAAGGGGTCCTTCTAGCTGCTCTGTGGGGGACCAGGCCGTAAGGGTGATAGAAATGGAAGTGAGGGGACCTGGGCAAGAGGGGGTTGAGGGAGGTGTCCCACAGGGATGTGATGGTGGTGTGGACTAGGACTTGGGACCTATGGATAGGCTCCCATTTCGGTGGTTGCGCCAATCAGGATTTCTGATGGTCCAAATGGGGGAGGGGTGAAGTGAAGGAAAGGAGGCAAGATGTCGTCTAAGCTTGTAACTTAGGAACCTGCATGAATGGGGGCGTGGTCTGCTAAGATGGGAAGGCTGGGGAGAGCCAGGCTTTGAGGAGTTCTGATGGGGCTGAGTTACCGTCGAGAAGGAAGGCAGCACAGCATAATGGTTAGTGCAGTGGAGTGCAGTGGGGGAGCGATTCACTCCTCCCAGGGCACATTCGGCAATGCCTGAAGATATTTTTGGTTGTCACTACTGGAGGGAGTCGTGTGCTCCTGGCATCTAGTGGGTAAGAGCAGAGGTGCTGCTAATATCCTAAATGTCAATAATTCCAGGACATTGAAATATCAATCGTGCTGAGGCTGAGAAACCCTGTTTGAGGGGCAAGGACTCTAGTTGCATGGGGGTCTGAGTTCCAGTCCTGACTGTGGGATCTTGGATGACTTACTGAAGCTTTCCATGACTCAGTCTCCCCACTTTTCAAATGGGGGTCAGGACAGCCCATGCCTTATATGTCTGTTAGAAGAATTAAGTGAGCAAATGGTTGTAAAATTGTGATTGGTAAGCAGACTCATTGGGGTGGATGAGATCATTTGGGGAGGGAGGGGAGAGAGAGAGAGAAGGAAAGGGGTCTGGGTCCCTGGGTGCAGCTGCCTGGAGAGGAGGGAGAGGGAGGAAGAAGCAGCCAAGGAGTCAGAGGAGAGCCAGTGACCCAGGAGGAAAGCCAGAAGGATGTAGTCTCCAGAGGCCAAACGAGGAAAGTGTATCCGCAGTGAGCTGTTGGTTCTTTGAAAAGAAGAGTTTTACTGAAGTGGACAGGCATAGTGTTGGAAAGTATAATAAATAACAACAATAGAAACAGGTCCGGTGTGCAAGTGTCATTCAAAGTATGTAAAATGTATTTCCTCATTTGCTTTTCACAGCAAACCCATGGCATAGGTGCCGTTACGTTCAGGTTATCTCTTCTGGGAATCAGAGCATCCCAAATTTAACGATATAGGACAACTGTTGTAGAATTCTCACAGATTCTGTGAGTCAGGAATTCAAATGGAGTATGGAGATGATGGTTTGTCAGCCCCACGATGAGAAGCCTTGAATGTCTGAGGGCTGGAGTCAGCTAGAGCACCATTCACTGGCACACTGGGAGTCTGGGCTGGGGTGACTCAAGGCTGAGCTCCACTGGGGCTGGTGACTGGAGCACGGGTGTGTGGGCTCTCCGTGGGGCTTGGGCTTCCTCACAACATGGTGACTGGGTTTTGAGAAGGAGTATGGAGAGGCCAAGTGTTTCTCAAGGTGGAAGCTGCTGATCTACTTAGAGATCAGGTAGTGTCGCTTTGCTGCAGTCACCAACATCAGCCTGGATTCAAGGGCAGGGGAATCAAGGCTCCGCCCCCTGATGGCGGCGTGAGAACTCACACTGCAGAAGAACATGCTGGACGGGTGATATGTTTGTGACCATCTTTGGAAAGCACAACCTGTTACTCGTTATTATCCTTAGTATCACAGATGAGGAAATGGAAACATGGAAAGTTTAAGTGAGTTGCCCAAGTTGACAAGTAGCTATGTTGGGATTTGAAACCCCAAAGCTGTGACCATCGCCTCTTTGAGGGGACATATGAACCTTTTAAGTGGTTATGAAGATAGTCTTGGCTTCAAGTTTCTGGTTTTCTCAGTCAGGGTTTAGCCAGGAAAGCAGAAATCATCTTAGATATTTTAGACAGAGAGGATTTAATTCAGGGAATGGCTAATGGATGATGGGGGAGCTGAGAAGTCAGATGGGGAATACTGGTAACCCAGAGAGTGGCCGCAAGGCTGGAGAAACAGTAGAAGAGGTGGTGTGACTAGGATCCAGGGGCCGGAACCATACAGGGGAGCCAGGGAGCTGAGACCAGGGAGACATACTTGCTGCAAGAAGAAGAGGCTCAGCAAGAAAGGGAGAAATACCCTGGTTTCTCTTCCTCCCGCCCTCTCGTCTCCTGCCTGGGCCTCCCATTGGCTAAGCCTACCTGGAAGCCAGGGTGCAAAGGAGCCTGGGAAATGTAGTTCCCTTTGCTACAGAGTAGAGCAAAATGGCAGGCAGGGAATGGATCTTAGGGCAAGCAGGCCAGCGGTCCCCATAGTGACTGCCTCTTTGAGCTCAGTGTATTATCTCAACGGGAGCTGCTGTTACTGTTCTTTGCCTGAGAACAGACGAAATGCAATGGTTTCCTTTTTCTTTTTTCTTTTCTTTTCTTTTTTTTTTTTTTTTTTGCAAGGCAGGGTCCTCTTTAGCTCTAATGGCTCTGGTGGTTTTCGAGTTCAGCTCAATCTTAGATCAAACCCAGATCTCCTTTCTTAGGACTCGCCACCAGCACGCAGCTCAACAGCCTTCCTCTAGATAACCCACCAGAGATCTGCCTGCAGTTGTTATGTCCCTGGCTTCCTCCACGTCACCTCTAGTCCTGGTGGAACACCACAGCACCTTCATGGCTCCTCAGTGTATAGTGTGTTTCCAGAAATCCACCTAAGGTTGTCCGTCTTGTGCCTGTTTGCCCTAGGGACTCAGAACGATCCCCACATGAGTACAGCATCCAGCACCCCAAGAGATGTGGGGCTGTTCCCTTCAGTGTGATCTGTGTTGGAGCATGGGACTGGGGGAATTGGGGGAAAGCCATCAACCATTTGTGCCTCTCAGGGACTCTGAGATACGGCCAAAGGGTGGGATGCTTGGGGGACAAGCACCTGCCCCATTTTGATGACACAGTTTTGCTTTCCAGTTTTGGTAAATCAGCACCCGATCCTGCCCTGTGTTTACTCCCTCCCCCCTCTTTCTCATTCTGTTCCAGCCATAGTGGCCTCTGACCTCTTCTTCCTCTGCACCTCTGCTGTGTCCTGCCTCAGGGCTTTTTTTCCTGGCTGTTTCCTCTGCCTGGAATGCTTTTCCTACAGGCACCCACCTGGATCATTCCATCCTTTGGGCCTTTGCTCCGACATCACATTCTCAGTAAAGCTTCAGAGACCTCCTTATTTAAATCCGTCCCCCCACCTTCTGGCACTTTCCATCCCTTTAATCCCACTTACTTTTCTTCCTTAATACCACCTTCCACATACTCATGTGACACTTTGGTGGTGTGTCTCTTTCTATCAGAGTGTCAGCCTCGCGCTGGCAGGGATGTGCACGTATCCCTTTTGTTCACAGCTGCATTACTGGGACTTGAGTCAGTACCTGGGGCATAGCTGATGCCCAATAAATATTTGTTGAATCAGTGAAGGGGGTGGTTGCAAGATTAGAGTGCTCTCTCATGCGGCCCCATCTGATCATATGTTATGTACCCGTTTAGTTTGCTTCTCTTTCTTTCTTTCTTTCTTTTTCTTTATTTTTAAGTTTATTTATTTTGAGGGAGAGAGAGAGAGAGAGAGCATGAAGCATGAGCAGGGAAGGGGCAGGGAGAGGGAAGGAGACCAGAGGATCCCAAGCAGGCTCCAGGCTGTTAGTGTGGAGCCCGATGCGGGGCTCAAACTCACAAACCATGAGATCATGACCTGAGCCGCAATCAAGAGTCAGGTGCTTAACCAGCTGAACCCCCCAGGCGCCCCGGTAGTCTGCTTCCTTTCATTCAGCACATTGTTTTGCGATTCATTGTGGTGCTGTGTGTATCAGTCCTTCATACCTTATTCCTGCGCAGTATTCCAGCGCACGGACCCCCCACACTTTGCTAATCCTTTCTCCCGTCGATGGACACGTGGGTTGTCGCCACGTTTTGGTTGCCACAGATATGGCTGCTGTGAACACTTGCTTTCCTTTCTCTGTGTATGTGCCGTGGGGGTGGGGAGAATATGTTGTGTGGTAGGTGCAATGTCTAACCTTTTAAGAAACTGCCAAGCCATCCTTCCAACTCGGTTGCAACCTTCGACATCCCAGCCGCCAGTATGCCTGGACCACTGCTCCTTTTTTGTCGCCATCCCTTGGTCCTTGGCTTTATCAGACACCTCTCCCATTTAACTAGATCCCTCCCACGGCTCCCTCCCTGTGCCGTTTCCCATGCTCACACACCACCGTTGTAACCAATCAGTTATTCGTGCCCTTGTCTGCTCAGTGTCTGTCTCCCCACTAGACTGTAAGGGTTCTGTCTGTCTTGGCCACCGTGGGGTCCTGGGGCTTGGCACACAGTAGGCACTCAATACACGCTTGCCGAATCAATGAATGAATGAATGTGCCTGGCTGTTGGGCCAGGTGCTAGAGTGGAGATCCAGTTGGTATTTTCATTCCCAGTGCGAAGATGAGGAAATGGAGGCAGCAGAAGGTACAGGGACCCATCCAGGGTCCTTCAACTTGGAGGCAGCTGGGCTGGGTGTCGAGCTGTGTCTCTCTGACCCCCTTGACAGGCACTGAGAAGCGGAGCTGCACTGGGGTGAGAGGGGAGGAGAGAGAAGAGAGACAGACTGGCGTGGGGGGAGGTTTTGAAGGCCAGGATGAGGAGTGTGTGCTGGGCACCCCCGCCTCGAGGGTTCAGAAAGGGTGCACAGCATTGCCCACCCTCTCTGGTCCCAAGATTAAGGGGCTTCAGGGCTGAGCGCAGAGGCCCCCCTTCCTCTGTCTCCCTGAGCAAGCCCTGGTAACAGGCATTTCCTGTTTCCGGTGGCTCCCTGGGCCGGGGTGGGGGTGGGGGAGATGATTGCAGCAGTCGTGCTCAGCTGTGGGTCCCTCTCCTGCTCCCTGCCCCCAGCTACCACACGGGGCGGGCCTCCGTGCCTGCACGCTGGCTCCCTGGAGGAGGGCGGCAAACTAACCAAACTTTGTGTCTCTTTCTTCATCTTGGGCAGGCGTGGGGCTGGTGGGGGACCTGCAGGCAAAGGAGAAGTGTCTGGGTGCTGATTTGCATATGGGCAAGATGCCAGCCCAACTCTCCGATAGTCTGGTGGAGGGGGAGGGGGGGCTGAGGGGTTCGCCTCACCAATGGGGGAGGAAATGTACCCACACGCCCTCCTACCTTTGGTTAAAAGGCCTCCTGTCCTTTGCCACCTTCTCCCACGCCTTGGGCTACCGAGAAGTCCTTCTGGTGGTCTGACCTCAGTCATTCCCACTATCTGAGGGACCCCTTTCGTCAGCTGGCCCTGCCCCAGCCAGGAGGGCTGATGAGTCATAGCCCCTTTCCCCCCCTTGAGATGTCACATGACTGGGGGGAAGAAGTCCCAAGGCTCAGCTGATCTCCCTGAGGTCAGGAGGGAACTTCCTCCCTCTGGCCTGACGCGGCCAACTGCTGTGTTGCCCCCTGGTGACTTGCAAGCCCGGTCCGGTGGCGTCAGCCTGTCATGTGCCAAACCTCCTACGTGGCATCAGGAGGCACTGGGGATGTTCAAAGAAGTAGGGTGGTACTGTGGTTAGGGGCATGGCCTCCGGCTCCGAGAACTTGTATCTGGCTCTTCATTCCTTCCTGTGTGGCCTCGGGCTAGTGATGTATCCTCACTGAGGCTCAGTTGTCCCGCCTAAATATGGGCTCAGTGAGTCCTAAAATCGGGACTCACATGTTCACCACCTTGGGTTGAGCATCTCTTTCCTGGGTACCAAGGATCGTCCTAGGTGTTGAGGCCACAGCAGTGAGCAAACTGTACAGAGAATCCTCTCTTTGTGGAGCTGATGTCCTAGTGTGTGAGGGGGACAGACTGACAGTAACAGAATAAATAAGAGAAATATACGGTGCCCCAGAAAAAACACAAAGCAGAGGAAAGGATGAAGAGTGCTAGGTGTGTGTGTGTGTGTGTGTGTGTGTGTGTGTGTGGTGCAGTTTTAAGTAGAGTGACTGGGAAGGTCTCATGGAGAAGTGACATTTCATCAAAGGCCTGAAAGAGACAAGGAAGGGAGGTACCATGTTAAATGGGGATGGACATTCTGAACAGGCAGGAACAGCTGGTGCAAAGGCCCTGGGGCACGGCTGTGCCTGGCATGTTGGAGGAACAACGATGAGGCCTGTGTGGCTGGAGCAGAGAGAGTGAGGAGGAGAGAGGGAGGAGGGGAAGGGGGGAGGGGATAGGGCAGGTCGTGTGGAGCCTTGTGGTTTGCATATGGGTAGGATGGGAGTCTTGGGAAGGTTTTGACAATATTTGAAAATAAATGATACGGGTCCGGGGGCAGAACAAGGATACAATAAAGAGGCCGTTGCAATAAAGCAGGTGAACGATAACAGTGGCTTGGGCCAGGCAGGTGCAGCGAAGGGGCAGGATTCTGGC
Organism: Cryptoprocta ferox; assembly: GCA_028646485.1. Lineage (NCBI taxonomy): Eukaryota > Metazoa > Chordata > Mammalia > Carnivora > Eupleridae > Cryptoprocta > Cryptoprocta ferox. The sequence goes on from CM053574.1 coordinate 4,646,195, forward strand.
TGTATTTGGAAGGCAGAAGCAATAGGATTTATTGATGGATTGGAAGTAGATGAGAGAGAAACAGAGGAACCAAGGAGACCCCAGCATTTGGGGCTTGAACAACTGGAAGGACACATGTTGCTAGAGCATATGCCTCCTAGACCTCAGTAGCCACGTTGTCGGGTGGATTGAACAAACCTATGCATGCCCCCAACTCTTCATCTCAGCTTTGGAAGAACCTACGCTCTCAACAGAGGGTGCCTCCCCGGAAGGGCTGGGGGCCCCAGAAGGCAGTGCTGTTTCACTGCGGCACATGTGTGCGTTTCTCGTGAGAGGCTGCAGTCATCTGAAGGCTCAACCGTGGCTGCAGGGTCTGCTTCCTAGGCGATTCAGCCACGTGGAACCCTCTCCGTGGGGCTGACTGAGTGGTCTCACAACATGGTGGTGGGTCAGTGATCCGAGAGGCCAAAGTGGAAGCCGCAATGCTTCTTGGTACCCAGCCTTGAAAAGTCACATATTGTTACTTCTCCCATACTCTGTTAGTCACACAGGGCTACTCTTGGTTCCTTGAGAGAGGCAGTTACAAAAATGACACAAGTCCTGGGATCTGTGGACCATTGGGGGCCATCTTGGAGGCTGACTACTATAATTACATTGTCTTAATTACTGTAGATGTATGCTAAGTCTTGATGTGAATAGTCACAGTTTACTTTTCCTCTTGGCTTGACTTGTCTTGGCTATTTGTGACTGTGCTTTTCCATAAACGTGTTTGGATTCATGCGCCAAGTTCAGTGAGAAACCATTCTGAGATTTTAATTGAGGTTGCGTTGGATCCACGGCTCAATTTTTGAGAAGGCTGAACAATTTTAACTATGGAGTCTTTCTAGACAAGAATTAGTATATAGTTCACTCTATTTGTATAGATCTTCTTTCACATTTTTCAATACGATTTTAATTTTCTTCATAAAAGAGTTTCTCACTTCTTGTTAGATTTGTTACATCTCACTAGCTTTTTTTGTATGTTTGTTTTACCATTTCTAGGCTACAGTAAATGGTATCCTTTTAAAATTAAAGTGCAATTTTCACACAGCGAAACACTCCACTCTTTAGTTTACTACTCAATCAGTTCCAGCAAATGTATACACTTAGGCAACCTACACCGTTATCAAGACACTGAGTGTTTCCATCACTTGTGGCCTTTCTGAGTCAATCTCCACCACCCTCCCCACCCCAGAAGCAACCACTGATCTGATTTCTATCACCGTAGATTAGTTTTGCTTATTCTAGGATTTTGTAAGTGTTATCTGTTTAAAAAATAACATTTTATCATTAATTTTTGCTAATGCACCAACACACAGTAAACTTTGTATATTGATTGTGTATTCACGAACATTGTTAAGTTATTGTATTGATTCTGGTTATTTATCTACATTCTTTTGGGCTTTCTGTATTGACAATGGTGTCTTCTGGAGAACGCCCATTGTCTTTCTTTCTTCCTCCCTTTCTCCTTCCTTTCCTTTCCTTTCCTTCCTTCCTTCCTTCCTTCCTTCCTTCCTTCCTTTCATTTTGTCTTGTAGTGCAGGCTAAAATCTTCAATGCAGTGTTGCCTAGAAATGGTAATGGGAGCAGCCCTAATTAGTATTGATTTCAAATACCAGTGAATCTTTTCAACATTTCTCCCATTAAATATAATGTTTTGCTTTTTATTTAAAACAAAGGTTTAAGATTTTTTTTTGAAGATGCTCTCTTTATCAGGGTACAGAAATTCCTTTCCATTCTTACGTTGCCAAGGTTTTTTTGTTTTTTTTTCCTTTCTCTCTTTCTGTATCACAAATGGATGTGAATTGCTGTTTTTGATGCATCTCTAACTGTGGCTAATCTGTTTTGCACAGAGAGAGAACAAGCCTTGGGTAGGCAACAGAATATCCAGCTGGCATTTAATAACATTGTTTACATCATATTTATTTCACACTGGCTTCTTTTTGTAGCAAATGATCCTAGGTTGTTTGTTTGTTTTTTGATAGTAGGATGTAAGGTTTTCTTCTTAAATACATTTATTTCAGTTAAAGTTTATTTAAAGTTCATTTACATACATGATGGGTTAGATATACTGTGGACGCAGCAATAATTGAGAAGATACAATCTGAAGACGGAAGTTTGAGCACACTGCATAGTGACTTGATTCCCATATGTTGCCATGGCCTAGTGCTTGCAGTCACGCGGCCTGGGTTTGCCTTCTGGCTGGCTGTCCTTGCCTCAGTGTCCTTATCTATAAAATGAGGCTATAATAGTACTTGCAGGATTGTTGCAAGAACTCCATGAGAGAGAGAATATGAGAGAGGGGAGGAGTGAGGGGCGAAAGGAGGAAGAGAGAGAGAGAAAATCAAACTCATAGAAGCAGAGAGTAGAAGCTTAGTAGGCACTGGGTGGGAGGGGGATGAGAAAAATGGGGAGACGGTGGTCAAAGCATACAGAATTGCAAAATGAATCAATGTAGGATGAATCATTACACTAGGGATCTAATGTATGATATAACTGCTGTCCTGAGTAGCATTGTCTTGAGCACTGGAAATACGCTAAGAGAGTAGATTTCAGGTGCACTCATCACACACAATGGTGACTGTGAGGAGATGCTCTGTTAATTTGCTGGACTGTAGGAATAATTTCACCATGAATATGCATATCAAATCATCACATAGTATGCCTTTAATATATACTATATTATATACACATATTAAATATATATTACACACACACACACACACACACATATATATAGAAAGAGAGAGAGCTGGGAATTGGGCACATGGTGGATGCTCATGCAAGGCATGAGATAAAACTGTGGTCAAGAAATTTGGTTAGGATTCTGTAGGATCTAGGGACCTTAGGGAGAACTGAGCCCATTGGGACATTTGGATGAGTTGACATGAGGCAAATGCAAGGATGCGACGGCTTGTTTACAATGGAACCAAATACCCCAAATGCAGAGGGACGTCCTGTAGGTCTGACTGCTACATCTGTTAATATCTGCAACCCAGACTGATTTAAACAAGAAAGGAGTGTGTTGGCTCATGAAATTGCAAAGTTCAGAGGTGTTTCCTATAAATGGAACTGTACGGTGTGTGACCTTTTGTGCCTGGCTGCTTTCATTGGGCATCACACTTTTGAGGGTTATCCATTTTGTAGCATGTATCAGTACTTTGCTACTTTTTATGGCTTTATAATATTCCATTGTGTCAATATGCCTCATTTTGTTTATCCATTTATCAGCTGTGGACATAGGTAAATACCTAGAGACAGAAAGCAGACACTGGTTCCCAGGGAGAAGAAGAGAGTGGGGAATGACAGGTGATGCTTAAGGGATACAGGGTGTCCTTTTGGGCTGAGAAAAGTGTCTTGGAACTAGATGAGTTGATCATTGCACCTGGGGGCTCAGTTGGTTAAGCATCCAACTTCGGCTCAGGTCACAATCTCGTGGTTCGTGAGTTTGGGCCCCGCTTTGGGCTCTGTGCTGGCAGCGTGGAACCTGCTTGGGATTTTCTCTCCCCTTTTCTCTTTGCTCCTCCCACCGCCAATAAATACATAAACTTTAAACAATTAAAATGGTTAATGGTTAGATTTATTATTCTAGTAAGATGCACAATATTATATATACACGTAAATAGAATGATATAAATATATTGATAAATAGAAATACAAATTTATATAAACTCTTTGGAGAATATATAAATAACACAGAATACTTATCATTTTAACTGTAAGTATGTAATTCAGTAGCATTAAATCCATTCACAATGCTGTGTAACCATTACCACTGTACCCCAAACAGTTCCTCTTCCCCGACAGAAGCTCTGTCCCCATTAAACACTAACTCCCAATCCCCTCCTCTAACCCTGGCTCCCACCATCTACTTTTTGGCTCTGTTAATTTGCCTGCTCTAGGGACCTCATATAAGTGGAGCCATATATTAATAATTCTGGCTTATCCTTCTGTGTCTGGCTTATTTCACTGAGCATAATGTTTTCAAGATTCATCCATGTTGCAGCATAAATCAAAATTTCACTCCTTTTTCTGGCTGTGTAATATTCCATTGTGTGTATATAACACATTTTGTTATCAGTTAATGGTTAACTTTATGTTATGTGAATTTCACCTCAATAAAAAAGGATTTCAGGGGTAGATTGCTTCAGGTACGGCTTGATCTTTATCAGAAGAGGGTGTGGCTTACTGAGAGGGAGGCTGTGCCTTCTTTCCCCCCTTCCGTGCAGGTTCCCAAGTCAGACTGCCCAGGGCTCAGCCTCTCCCCTGTCCTGTTACGTTTCCTCCACCCCCATTTCTGTCCCTCTTCACAGTTCCTATGCCTTAAGAACATCCGTACCTTCTTATCTACCTGCTGCGAGAAGTTTGGCCTCAAGCGGAGCGAACTCTTTGAGGCCTTTGACCTCTTCGATGTCCAGGATTTTGGGAAGGTAAGCTGGTGCTGAACTTCCCATGAGCTGGGCACAGAGAGCTGAAAGATTGGATTTCAGTCCGTTTCCATGAACATCTACACTGGGAAATCCAAGTGCTGTTGGGGGCGGGGAAGAACAGGTAAGTCACACCAGGCCGTACACCAGAGGCAAAGACGTTGGCTGGGCTCTAGCCCCTGCTTTGCTACTGGCTGTGGGACCTCAGATCCGCGGCCATGCCTCTCTGAGCCCTAGGTGCCTCCTTTGTAACACAGGAATAGTATCATCCTATCCTTTCTGAGTGGTTATGCGGCTTGCATAGAGTAAGGGGATCACGTGGTAGGTGGGTGGACAGAATCCTGATCAGGCTCCCAGGGGCATGGAGTCTACCCATCATATCTAGCCTCGGGGGTTGGAGTCCGAGCCTGTGTTCTGGCACGTGGGTGGGCAAGAGGCTTGCTGATCGGCCATGGCCCTTGTCACAGGTCATCTACACCCTGTCTGCTCTGTCCTGGACCCCGATTGCCCAGAATAAGGGGATCATGTGAGTAACCATTTGAGCTGGCACCCTTGGGCTGATCTGGCTCCAGTCCTACCCCTCCTGGAAGTCCCCGCCCCCTCGGCCCCCAGACCTCTGGCTCACACCATCCTGGCTCCCCCAGGCCCTTCCCCACTGAGGAGGATACTGTGGGTGATGAGGACATCTACAGTGGCCTGTCTGACCAGATTGAGTGAGTGTCTAGGACCACCACCCTGCCCTGGGGGTCTTAGGGGGAATGGCCCTGCCCTGGGGGTCTGAGGGGACATGGCCCTGTCCTAGGGGGTCTGAGGGGACATAGCCCTGCCCTGGGAGGTCTGAGGGGACATGGCCCTGCCCTGAGGGCTTGAGGGGACATAGCCCTGTCCTAGGGGGTCTGAGGGGACATGGCCCTGCCCTGGGAGGTCTGAGGGGACATGGCCCTGCCCTGGGGGTCTGAGGGGACATGACCTTGCCCTGGGGGTCTGAGGGGACATAGCCCTGTCCTAGGGGGTCTGAGGGGACATAGCCCTGTCCTAGGGGGTCTGAGAGGACATGGCCCTGCCCTGGGAGGTCTGAGGGGACACGAGTTTGATCTGGGAGGTGTCTGAGGGGTCCCTGGCCTGGGGGCTCTGGTGGCCCTGGTGGCCCTAGCTGACCCCGCACCCCGCAGCGACACAGTGGAGGAGGATGAGGACCTGTACGACTGTGTGGAGAACGAGGAGGCGGAGGGTGATGAGATCTACGAAGACCTCATGCGCTCCGAGCCGGTGCCCATGCCGGTGCGTGGGGCGGAGGGTGGCGTCTGGGCGAGCTCATGGGCGGGGGAGGGAGGCGCGCAGCCCCGGACCCCCCCAACACCGACCTGTCCTCCCCACTCTCAGCCCAAGATGACAGAATATGACAAGCGGTGTTGCTGCCTGCGAGAGATCCAGCAGACGGAGGAGAAGTACACGGACACGCTGGGCTCCATCCAACAGGTGCGGTGCTCCGACCCAGCCCCTGGTGGGCGCATGCGCGGGAGCTGGGTGGGCAGGTGCGTGTCCCCCGAGCGGCGGCTTCTGGGCGGTGCCTAGAGGCCCCGTGTGTCCCAAGTGGGCCCGGGGCTTTTCTCTGTCCGCATTGTTTTGTTCCTTCATCTCTCTTGCCCCTGCTTTTCTCCTTCATGCTACCTCATGTTTCGATCTGTCTCTCTCTTCCTCTGGGTCTCTCCTTACTTCTTCCTCTTTCTTTCCCTATGTGTCCCTTTATCCCTGTCTTTGTCCTTTTCCTGTATCCTCATCTCTGTCTGCCTGTCTCTATTATGGTCTCTCTGACCTTCTATTTCCTTCCCTTTGGCCATTGCTTTTTCAACAGTTTTTATTGAGATGAACTTAATAGACCATACAATTCACCCATGTAACGTATACAATTGAGTGGTTTTTGGTTTATTCACAAGGTTGTGTAACCATCACCACTGTTTAATTTTAGAACATTTTCATCATTCCCACCCCCCAAAGGAGCCCTGTACCCAAAGCCCCCATCCTTCTCCACCCTCTGGAAACCGTTAATCTACTTCCTGTCTCCATGGATGTGTCTATTCTGGGCATTTCACACTCGAGGAATCACACACGATGCGGCCCGCCGTGTCTGGTTCTCTCCCTGAGTGCCGTGTGTTCAGGGTCCGTCCACGCGTGTCAGCGCCTCACTCCTCTTCGTGGCTGAGTGATGTCCCAGTGGGTGGGTGGACCACGTCTTGTTACCCATTCACCCATCACTGGACATTTGGGTTGGTCCCCCTTTTTTGACTGTTATGAATAACGCTGGTGTGAACAGCCGTGGACAGGTGTGTGGGTGGACATTCTCCATCTCTCTCAGTCTCTCGGTCTCTCTTTCTGTTTGTCCTTTTCTGACTCTGTCCCCTCGTCCGTGGCTCCCTGGGACTGGGCTGGAGGGAGGGGTTTTGCCCCCCTTCATCCTTCTCACCCCCCTCCTGCAGCATTTCATGAAGCCCCTGCAACGGTTCCTCAAACCTCAAGACATTGAGATCATCTTCATCAACATTGAGGTGAGCTGGCCGGTCCCTAGCCCTCCTGGGTCCCTGTCCAGTGGGGACGCCCTGCTGGCTCCACCTGTCCCTGGAGTGTGGGGGTTGGGAGTTGAGCACTGAACCCCAGCCCCCACTCCTTCCTCCGAGTAGGACCTGCTTCGTGTGCACACTCTCTTCCTAAAGGAGATGAAGGAAGTCCTGGCCGCCCCAGGGGCGCCCACCCTCTACCAGGTTTTCATCAAATACAAGGAGAGGTGAGAGCCAGCTGGCCAGCCCAGACCCCTAGAAGTCACCCTGGCCTGTCCACGCCGGGCATTCAGAAGACCTTGCCTTTAGAGACTACTGGACAGGCAGGGCTTTTCCTTCTTCACTCATGGGCAAGGGACTGCCCATTCGTAGGTCAGTCCCCAGCTCTGCCTCTGTCAGGCTGTGTGGCACTGCAAAGTCACTTAACCTCTCTGAGCATCTGCTGCCCCATCTGTAAAATCCATGTGGCGCAGGAATGTACCTCCCAGGGTGTGGTGAGGATGGAATAAATTGACCCTAAAGTGCTTAGCACAGGACCTGGCACACAGTAGGTGCTCTATAAGTGTTTGTTAAATGAGTGAACATTGAGGAGACACTATGCCAAGTGCTAAGAGCTTTCTATGCCTTGTCTCCCTCCGTGCTTCAGTAGCTCCATGTGGGAGGTGCCACTGATATGCCCATTTTGCAGATGGGGAGAGCGAGGCTTGGACCCTCTGGGAAGAGGCGGGGACTGGGCTGACACCCAGGTTGGCCTGACCACGGTGCGGGCCACCATTATCGGGCTGCCTGTCCTTCCCTCAGGTTCCTCGTCTACGGCCGCTACTGCAGCCAGGTGGAGTCAGCCAGCAAGCACCTGGACCATGTGGCCACAACCCGGGAGGATGTGCAGATGAAGCTGGAGGTGGGGCCCGGGCCCCGTTGGGGGACTCCCTTACTCCTTTCCAGGCTGCGGGGGCAGCGGGAGGAGACTGAGTTGATGGCGCTACTCTCCGCCACAGCCCAGCCAGGGACCCGGCGCCGAGGGTTTGGGGTTGGGAGAGCCACCGACCAGCTGAGTGGGAGAAATGGAGCCAGAAGAGGTGGGCGGAAGCACTTAGCCCCGACCCCAGCTGAACCCCAACTCTGGACCGGTCCTGGCCCCAGGCTGAGGTCCTGACCCTGAACTCAACTCTTGACTCCACACTGATCCCCAGTCCAGCCTGCACGGAGTCCCAGCCTTGGCTGTGCCCCAAGTCTGGGCTGAGCGTCATCCCCTACCCTGCCCGGACCAGTGTGTCTAGTGGAAGCACAGACAGGGCAGAAATGAGGAGGGGCCACCTGTATGCATGTACATCGGCCTTGTCGGTCCCCACTGTGGGGACCCTGCAGACCTGTCCCTCGCTCCCTCCGCAGCTCCACTTGGCTCATGGAATCCTGGACTTCTGCCTCTGGCAGTATTTGCCAGGCTTCCAGGAAATTCTTCCTTCATTATGTCCCCAGGAGGGAGATATGATGCTTCAGGTTCTAGAAAAATCCATACCTGTCTCCACCTCATCTTGGTCATCTCTTTCTCTGACAACTCCCCCCCCACCCCAGGAATGTTCTCAGCGAGCAAACAACGGGAGGTTCACCCTGAGGGACCTGCTGATGGTGCCCATGCAGCGGGTACTCAAGTATCACCTCCTTCTTCAGGTGCACAAGTGGGGCCCCCAGGGAAGGGTGTGGCCTATCTACCTCTCACGTCATGGGAGTGGGGTGGAGCCGTTTTCCAGGGGCTGGGCTCTAGGGCCCTCTGGGAGGACGGAGGAAGCTGGCAGGCCAGGCTTGTCTGGCGGGTCCCCAAGCGGAGAGGGCAGGCCCAAGTGATGTCTGTCTCTGTGGGCCATGCAGGAGCTGGTAAAACACACGCAGGATGTGATGGAGAAGGAGAACCTGAGGCTGGCCCTGGATGCCATGAGGGTGAGTGGTGACAGACAGGCGTGCGCACATTCACGGTCACACCCGCGGGCACCCCCTCCTCTCATCCATGACGACCCGCCTATGTGCCCAGTGAGTGATTCCCAGCGTCTTGCTTGGACACCCTTTCTATGCCTCCTGCCAGCCCCTAGTGGGGCTGACCCCCTAACCCCAACCAGATAGGGGATTGGGCAGGGTGGGGGTGTAGGCTCACCCCTGCCCCACCCCCAGGACCTGGCACAGTGTGTGAACGAGGTCAAGCGGGACAATGAGACGCTGCGGCAGATCACCAACTTCCAGTTGTCCATCGAGAACCTGGTGAGGGGGCAGCGCAGGAAGGGCCGGGGGTGTGGCTGCAGGGGCGGCGTGGGAGGGTGTTTGGTCTCCTCCTTGGTGGCCCCTTGCCAGACCCCCTTCCTGCTGCATAGGACCAGTCGTTGGCCCACTATGGCCGGCCCAAGATCGATGGGGAGCTCAAGATCATCTCTGTGGAGAGGCGCTCCAAGATGGACAGGTAGGCAGAGGTGGGGCAGAGGCGGGGCCAGACTTCTAGTCCTACCTGGGGGTGGAGCCTAGGTGGACGGGCTGGGCGGGACCAGCGTGGACATATGGGTGGAGCCAAGACCAACACGGGCCGGGACCAGGCCGGACCTTAGGGCTGAGGTCAGGATGGGCGGGCGGATGCCGCCGAGTGGGCCACAGCGGAGGAGAAGGGCAGGAGTCCTAGACGGACAGCAGGGTGGGGCCAGGAAGGTGGAGGAGCTGGTGGGGGGAGCTGGCCGAGGGGAGCCAGACGGAGGCCCCTGACCTGAGTTGCTCTCAGGTACGCCTTCCTGCTCGACAAAGCCCTGCTCATCTGCAAGCGCCGAGGGGACTCCTATGACCTCAAGAACGTTGTGGACCTGCAAAACTTCCAGATTCGAGATGATTCTTCTGGAGAGCGAGAAAACAAGAAGGTGGGCTCCGAAGCCAGAACTGGGGTCCCCAGTGCTGGGAAGCCCCAGTGTAGCTTGAGGCTCTCCACTTGACCTTTAGAATGCCTGTGTGTGTGATATTTTAGATTTGTTCGTGTATGTTTGGTTCTCTCAGGCAGACCCTTACAAGAGGATCCATGCCCAGTTCTCCTAGGCGCAGAGAGGCTGTTATAAGCCTGACCCTTTTCTCCCCACAGGGGTAGGGGTGAAGAGGGTGTGTGGCCCCGTCCTCTGCAGACTGGGTGCCTTCATTCTGAACCCTGCTTCCCTGCAGTGGAGTCACATGTTTCTCCTGATCGAGGACCAAGGCTCCCAGGGCTATGAGCTGTTCTTTAAGACACAAGAACTGAAGAAGAAGTGGATGGAGCAGTTCGAGATGGCCATGTGAGACCCCCCCCCCCTCCATCCTTCTGTTCTCATAGGACTCTGCAATGGACAGAGGCTGAGAGGCAATTCTGTGCTCAATTCTGCGGGGCTACTCGGAACCTCAGTTTCCTCATCTGGGAAATGGGAAGGATAGGCTTTTAATGCTGTCTGCATCCTCAGAATGCCAGTGTTCTGTGTGAGCTTCACCACCAGCCTGGACCCCTCCTCCCCCTCCTCCCCGTCCTCCTCCTCCTCCCCATCCTCCTCCTCCTCCCCATCCTCCTCCTCCTCCCCATCCTCCTCCTCCTCCCCATCCTCCTCCTCCTATTTCACCTTCCCCTTCCTCTCCTTCCCCTTCTCCTCCTCCTTCTTCTTTTTCTTCCTTTTTTAAAAAAATTTAATGTTTATTTTTGAGAGAGAGAGAGAGAGAGAGAGAGAGACAGAGTGAGAACAGGGGAGGGGCAGTGAGAGAGGAAGACACAGAATCTGAAGCAGGCTCTAGGTTCTGAGCTGTCAGCACAGAGCCCGACAGGGGGCTCAGACTCACAAATCGCGAGATCATGACCTGAGCTGAAGTTGGATGCTTAACTGGCTGAGCCACCCAGGCACCCCTTCTTTTTCTTCTTAATGTTTATTTTATTTATTTTGAGAGAGAGAGATAGAGTGTGTATGTGAGTGAGGGGCAGAGAGAGAGAGAGAGAGAGAGAGAGAGAAGGAGAGAGAATCCCAAGCAGGCTCTGCACTATCACCACAGAGCCCGAAGAGGGACTCACGAATGGTGAGATCGTGACCTGAGCCGAAATCAAGAGTCGGACTGATCCACCCAGGCTCCCTTTCTTCGTCTTCTTGGGATGAAATGCACATAACAAAAATGTAGCTATTTTAAAGTGTATGATTGATTTGATGGCATTTAGTGCATCACAATATTGTGCAACCGCCACCTCTATCTCGTTCCAAAACATTTCCATCCCCCCAAAAGGAAACCCTGCACCCATGTGGTAGTCAATCCCCATTTCCCCTGCTCCCAGCCCCTGGAAACCACCAATCTGCTCTCTGTCTCCACCCAAATGCCCATCAGTGGATGGATGGAGATACGGTTTGTGGTTTATGCAGCATATCCAATATGGCAGCACTGGTACATCCAAATGGCAGGACGTGTCAGTACTTCATTTCCTTGTGTGTCTGAATACTATTCCATCACGTGGAATTCTCTCCCCTCTCCAGCTCCAACATCTACCCTGAGAACGCTACTGCCAATGGGCATGACTTCCAGATGTACTCCTTTGAGGAGACCACGTCATGCAAGGCTTGTCAGATGCTGCTGAGGTAGGGGTGTGGGAGGATGGGCCTGGGCGTGGTCAGCTCTTCCTCCCTAGAGGGGCTTCTCTGGCTGTCTGTCCCCTGAGTGGGGAGGTGGGAGGCTTTCCCTTGAGCTTCAGCTTCTTCGTCTCTCTCTTGCCCTAAAAGAGAACCCAAGGGCACCCTTCACATTGTTGGCATAATGATTGGCCATGTCCAATCAAATCACTGACTTCCCTTAATCTCCCCTTGGCATCCCAGAGGCACCTTTTATCAGGGCTACCGCTGTCATCGGTGCCGGGCACCCGCACACAAGGAGTGTCTGGGAAGGGTCCCTCCATGTGGCCGACATGGGCAAGGTACCAGCAGGGGAGGTGGGGGAGGTCGGCTTGGTTCTGCGTGAGGGATTTCCATTCCTGACTATTTCCTTTTCCCTCCCATAGATTTTTCAGGAACGATGAAGAAGGTAAGACCCCCATTCTCCTTTGTCTGTATGAAAAATCATGGGGGATAAGGAAGGGTGACCCAGGAGGCTCCAGCAGTGGGCATGGCCCTTTGCTGGGTGCTCACATAAGAGCTGAGGAGGCCCCAGTCTCCACACTTGCTTTTTTGCTATCTCCTTCCAGGATAAGCCACATCGCCGACCTCAGGACAAAAAGCGGAATGACCTGGGTGAGTCTGAGGTGGGTGGGCGTTGTATGGGGCAGGAGGAAACGGGCTTTGCCCCAGATCTCCACAGTTATATTAACGATCACATAAGGTCCTGCTTGTCAAGCTGTGATCCATTTGTCGGAGAAACCCCAAAAGGAATTTAAAAATAACTAACTCAGGACACCTGGGGGGCTCAGTCAGTTAACATCTGACTTTGGCTCAGGTCATGATCTCACGGTTCATGGGTTCAAGCCCCACGTCGGGCTCTGTGCTGACAGCTAGCTCAGAGCCTGGAGCCTGCTTCGGATTCTGTGTGTGTCTCTCTCTCTGCTCCTCCCCTGCGCGCTCTCTCTGAAAAATAAGTAAACATTAAAAAATTATAAAAAATTAAAATAACTAACTCAAACTCTTTACTTGCTTCGCTCAGACTCTAGGAAGAGAATGCATGGAGGAGTAGCCATCCTTGCAAAGATGCTGTTTCTCTTACCATCCGATCTTTCTTCTTCGCCGCCTCTTTCTCCTTGCTCTCCGACAGACTCCTCAAACCTTCAAACCTTAGCTGCTACGCACACCTCTTGATGGTTCTTAACTCCTCTCATCTTGGTTCCATGCCACAGAATCTTGTCATAATCTATGGTTTCGGCAGAGTGCTCCCACCTTGAGGATGGGGACATGGAGGGCACGGACTCATTTTAGCCCAATGGCGGGGGTGGGGAAAGGCTGGACTCATTCCTATGTTAATGAACTTTGGGGCATCACAGCAGTGATGGGTGCCTTGTGTTCAGGGTCTACTGTATATGTTGTCATTTGGGGCAAACAATGACGGAAATAGCTGTGCCTCTCATCCTCCAGAAGCCCTCAGACCGGTGATGAGGGACAGACATTTGTTAAGACATTACATTGTAGTGAATGAAGTAGAACCATAAAACCTGGGGGACTTGACGAATTGGAGCCTGCAGGGAAGGCTTCTCAGAGGAGGAGACGTTTAGGCAGACATTCGACGGATGAGGGGGTTAGGCAGGTGAGGGGGAGGGCAGGGGTGTTCCAGGCAGAGGGAATAGCATTTGCAAAGGCTAGGAGGCTGGGTGGGGGTGGGCAGGCAGCATTAAACATGTGAGAATAGTCTGGTGTGGCTGAGGAAGTAAGCCCTTTGCCCATAATCATATAGAGTCAGTGTAAAGACTCACATCTCATATCTACCGATCCCTATCTATCTATATGCATATACAGATGTCAATACACAAAGATCTATAGGTATCTATAATCTATATCTATAGCTAGATATAGATATATCATCTTTATTTGAAATAATAAAAAAATCAGAAACAAATGATCTCGATAGGAGGAAGGTATATATAATTATATGTAGATTAATATGCATTGTATAATCAATTTTATACAAAAATGTATGTCAGCTTTATTTGCCAAAAACCAGAAACAACCCAAATATCCTCAATAGGGGGAAATACTTATCAGTGTGTGTGTGTGTGTGTGTGTGTGTGTGTGTGTAGGGGCACCTTGGTGGCTCAGTTGTTTAAGTGTCCGACTCTTGATTACGGTTCGTGAGTTCGAGCGCCACATCGCTCTGCACTAACAGTGTGGAACCTACTTGGGACTCTCTCTGCCCTTCCCCTGCTCTCTCTCTCTCTGTCAAAAACAAATACATAAACATTTAGAAAAATAAGTGTGTGTATTATATCTATTATATGTATTTGTATTTATGCATACTGTATATATGTATTAATACATTTATACACGCCCATTATATATATATATACTTTTTATTGAGATAGAAAATACATACTGTAAGGTGTATAAAGTGAGCGCATCTTAACTACATGTCTCCATGAATTTCTACACCTGTAACCACCACCCAGATCAAGGTATGGAACATTTCGCCGAATTCTAGAACTACACTGTCCAGTGCAAATCGAAACTAATTTAAATAACCTCAAAGCTCCCGTACTCAGCCACACTAGCCACATTGTGAGCTCTCGCTCACCACCTCTGGCTAATGACCGCCCTGCTGGACGGGAGAGATTATTGACTTCCTCTGCTGCACAGGTTTTACCAGTCGGCACTGCCGCTCAGTACGCCACCTCGTTCTCAGAGAGAACCACTTTTAGACACCTATCACCATAGATTTGTTTTGCCTTTCCTTGAACTTCATAAAAATGAAATCATGTTTTATGTCCTCTTCCTGCGTCTGGCTTAAGTCAGTGTCATGTTGGTGAGACTCACCGATATGGTTGCTTGTGACAGTAGTTTGTTCATTGCTGGGTCATATTCCATTGTATGATTGTATCACACCCAGTTTATCCATTCCATTGAGGCCATTGGGTTGTCTCCAGTTTGGGGCTGTTGTGAAGAAAGCCTGTCTAGGACTTTTGGTGCACATGAGTGTTCGTCTCTCTTGGTCTCTGATTTTCACCGTCCTGGTGGGCGGTGAGACTCGGGTTTGCAAATCCCTGACCGCCAACCACACTGAGCCGCCATCTTCCCTCCCCTCCAGGTCTGCCCAAGATGGAGGTGTGTCAGGAATACTATGGGCTTCCTCCACCGCCTGGAGCCATTGGACCTTTTCTACGGCTCAACCCCGGAGACATCGTGGAGCTCACCAAGGCTGAGGCCGAACAGAACTGGTGGGAGGTACTGGCTGGGCTGCGGGAATGACGGAGAAGGATCTGAGTGTGGGGTCATGGGCATAGGCGGTCCTGGGAAGGGGAGGCTGGTCTGGAGGAAGCATCTGGGGAGGGAATTTCTAGGGCTGGCCCAGCCCTTCTGAGCTGGCCGTCTTCCCAGAAGGTTGATACTGGCTGGAACTCCATGGGTCACGCAGGCCACAGAGAGATGGATGGATAGGCCGATGGCCAGAGGGTACAAAGATGCACATGCACACACACACACACGTGAACGCAAGTCACTTCTCTGTTCATGTCTTTCCCTCCTGGATTTTTAGGGCAGAAATACGGCTACCAATGACGTTGGCTGGTTTCCCTGTAACAGAGTCAAGCCCTATGTGCATGTAAGTGCCTTGTATCTGGATGGAGCGAGGGCAAGGGGGCCTGGAGAGGGTCCTGTGAGGCCTTGAAGTAACACCCCTGAGATAGAGAGGGGCTGCCCGTCAGGCAAGTCATTCCCAAACTCCTAACTTGTCTACTGAGCCCAGAGTGCGGAGGGAGCACATGGAGAATGATGAACAGTCCTCTCCCTCTTGATTCTTCTTGTATAAAGGTCCTCATACTGGAGAAGGTCAGGAGTTGCTGGAAGGCTGGCCAGTCCCTGGCTTCCTTTCAGAGGCAGCGAATGCTGTCCCATCGGGCCTCCTGGCCCAGCTCCTGTGGACGCACTTGCCTGGTCTCTGCTCACCCAACCCCTTCGCTCTATGATGACCTCAGAGGTCTTTCCCACTCTCCCCAGACCTCTCTCCCTCCCTGCAGATACCCCTCTTCCTGCTTCACAGCCCAAATGGGAACCTGCAGAGGGAAACTCCCATTCTGTTGCTTGATTTTTGTATCATTTCAGACTTCCAGAAAGGTGGCTAGAACAATGCAAGCAACTCCAAATAGCCTTTCCCAGATTCACCAGCTGTCCACATTGTGTTCCATTTGCTCTCTTGTTTGCTCTTCCTCTGCACATTTTATTTTATTTTAAAAATTCATATAATTTTCCCCCCGAGACATTTAAAAGTAAGTTTACAGATGTATTTTCCCTTCACCCTTAAATACCCCCTAAGAACAAGAACCTTTTCTTACATAACCATAGCACGATTTTAACAACCATGAATTTGACACTTGACCATGACATTATACTATGGTTTAATCTGTAGTCCCTATTTAAATTTTGACAATTTTCCCTAAATTGTCTTTTAGAGATTTTTTGTTTTGTGGCCTGTGGCCTTCCAGGTTTCTCCCCCGTGGAGTTATGCATTTCCAACTTCTTTTTTCTGTCCAAGTTTATTAGCAGATGTGAGGATGAGGTGTCTCCTATTCTATCAATCAATCAATCAATCAATCTACCTATCAGTCAGGCATCTGTGTATCTATGATCATCTATGTGTCTGTCTGTGTCTCTGTGTATCCGTCAATCATTAATGTATCAATCTACATACCTATCTATGTGATTCTGTGTAGGTAGGAATCTAATTACTAATCAGTCAGGTATGTATGTATGTATGTATCTCAGGAAATGCCCATGGATTCTTATTTTAAAATTTTCCCAGCTTTGGGCAATGAGAGCGCCATCAGTCTGGCTCATCTGTCCTGACATGTCCCCGTCATTCTCTGAGCCATTCCTTATTTTCTGGCACAAACCCGGACTTACCTTGTACTTTCCATGCCTCGGTCTTGGAATCCATTGTTTTTCCAAGGAGCACTGGTCCCTTCAGTGGGACATGGCATTCAGAAGCCAAGATCTGGGCAAGTCTCCAATTTCTGCCTCCAGATGTACTGCCTTCTTAAAACCACACCCGTCCTAGCCTCCTCCTCTCTCATTACAATGAAGGCTCTGAGAAAAGACAGAAAAAACGACAATTCCCCTTTCTACTCGAGGATTCCGTCGTCCTGGTCCCACATACCTTACAAGATAGCTACCATTATGTTTGTGTTCTGTGTGTCTGTCTAGAGTTTCTTAATGCACATGCAAAAAGATACAAATAGCAATTCTCATTTCCCCCACGATTTATTCAGAAGATTTAATACTATTTTGCAGCCTCCTGCTTGCCCCTTCATATATCTTGGGATCTTTTCCTTTTGTGCGTAGAGCATTTCATTCTTTTTTTCCCCTTTAAAAAATTGAGGTGAAATTTGAAAAACATAAAATTAACCATTTTAAATGGTACACTTCAGTGTATAGTACATGATTTCACAATCATTTCATTTATGTGAAATATCTCACATAAGTACATCCGTAGGAACAGAAAATAGATTGGTGGTTCCCAGATATTGGAAGTGGGGGACTTCGGGACTGTTTAATGGGTGCTGTATATGGGTTTTCTTTTGGGGTGATGTCTCAGAACTAGATAGAGGTGATAGTTCCTCATTTCTTTCTATTACTATTTTTATTTTATTTTTTCTAAGTTTACATATTTTTTTTTTATTTTGAGAAAGAGTGCAAATCAGGGTGGGACAGAGAGAAAGAGAGAGAGAATCCCAAGCAGGCTCTACACTGCAGCACAGAGCCAGACGTGGGGCTCGAACCCACACACTGTGAGATCATGACCTGAGCTGAAGTCCACGCTCAACTGACTGAGCCCCCCCAGGCACCCCGTACTGTTACTATTTTTCAAATTATGGTGAAACACACATAAAATTTACCATTTTGGCCATTTTTGAGTATACAGTTCAGTGCCATTCGGTACATTCATACTCGTGTATAACCACCACCATCCATTTCCAGAACTCTCTTCATCCTGCAAAGCCGAAACACTAACTCCGCCTCCCCAGCACCTGACTCCCTCCATCTACTTTCTGTCTTATGAATTTGACTCCTCTAGGGACCTCAGAGGAGTGATATTTGTCCTTGTGAGAACAGCTTTTGCACGGAGCATAATGTTTTCAAGGTTCACCCATATTGTAGCAGGTGTCAGAATGTCCTTCTTCTTTAAGGCTAAATAATATTCAGTTGTGTGTCCATACCCCATTCTGTTTATCAGTTCATCTGCTGATGGACATGTAACCTTTTGACGATCATGGGTAACGTTGCTCTGAACATGGATGTGTAAATATCTCCTTGAATCCCCGTTTTTAATTATTTTGGGTAGATACCCAGAAGGGGAATCGCTGGGTCATATGGTAATTTTATTTTTAGGTTTTGAGGAACTGCCATCTGTTTTCCATAGCAGCTGTACCATTTCATATTTCTTCAAGTAATGCAATGAGGTTTCCAATTTCCCTATATCCTTCCCAAGACTTGTTATTTTCTTTTTTCTCTTTTCTCTTCTTTTCTTTTCTTTTCTTTTCTTTTCTTTTCTTTTCTTTTCTCTGAGAGAGAGAGCATGAGTGGGGGAGAGGAGCAGAGAGAGAGAGAGAATCTCCAGCAGGCTTCACACTCAGCACAGAGCCCAGTGCAGTACTTGATCCCACGATCCTGGGATCATGACCTGAGCCAAAATCAAGAGTCGGACGCTCAAATAATTAAGCCACCCAGATGCCCATATTTTTAATTTTCGAGGAGCCACTATCTGTTTTCCTTAGCAGCCGTACCGTTTCATGTTTCTGTCAGTAATGCAATAAGGTTTCCAATTTCCCTATATCCTTCCCAACACTTGTTATTTTTCTTTGTTTTGTTGTTTGTTTGTTCGTTTGTTTTAACAATAGCCATCCTAATGTGGTGAACATGTGCACTTTTACTTTCATTTAGACCAAGCGTTGGGCTTTCTGTAAATAGATAATATAGATGTTCATGTTTGCAGGTCAGATGCTCTCTTTTGTGACTTCTCACCTTTGCCAAAGTAGTACCAAAACAGCCACAGACGATGTGCGAGTGAGCGAGCGTGACCACTGTCCCCATAACACTGAATTTCCAGACCTTGTCATGTGTATTTCCCCTCTTCACATGCCGGGCCACATTATCCTTCCTTTGATTTTTGTCAACCATTTAAAAATGTAAAATCCATTCTTAACTTGAGGGTCTTGCTAAAACAGTGGCTGGACACCCCCTGATTGGAAGTGGACCAGGGTCTCCCATTAGATGCTGAGGCCACGTCTCCACCCAGTAGCACAGTGCCTGGCATATAACAGGCTCTCTGTGAATGAAGGCAGAGAGAGTGAGGGAGTGACTGGGGTCCCTGCAGTCTGTCGCTAACCTGGGCCCCTAAGTCTCAGTCTCTGTGTCCCCAGGGGCCCCCTCAGGACCTGACCGTTCATCTCTGGTGAGTGGAACTACCTTTCTTATTTTCAACCTGGGCCCTCTGGGGTGGGTTCCCTGGATGGGCACGGAAGGGGCCTCCAGACCAAATATCTTACTCATTTCTTGAACTCTGGGCATTGACTGCTGCATCGAGCCCTGGGCCCAGGGCTGCTGAGGAGTGAGCAAGCCAAAGCAGGTCCCTGACTTTGGGAGATTAGGGTCTCACTGGAAGGAAACGAGGCGGGTGATGTTAACAGCAGCCCCTCGCCCCTGTTTTTTTGAGCACCTGTTGATGTAGAGCAGCGAGGGGTGGATGTTTACAGTGTTGCTTCTGGAGCCCACTGACAGGGTTCAAATCCTGAGTCCAACATTTCCCAGCTGTGTGTCCTTGGGGCAGTAACTCAACTTCTCTGTGCTTCAGCTTTCCTTTCTGGAAAATAGATTAATACTAACATCTGCTTCATAGGGCTGTTATAAGGCTTTAACAGGCTGTTAGGCTGTTACCTGTGAAGTGCTTAGTCCTGTACCTGGCACACAGTAAGCACTTTATTATCCGTTATTCGATTAGGTCTGTTATTACTGTGGCCATCTTGTTATGATGACCTTTCATCAATTCTAAAATGTACCTTTTTTTTCTTTATGGTTTAACATCTCTGACATTGGAATGGCTCTTACAGTCAATGGAATATCAGTCTTCTGCCTCTTTTATGGGTAGTGGGAAAGAAGGAGAAAACCGAGGCCCAGAGAGGGGAAGTGAGTTGTTCAATGTCACACAGTGAGGAAGGGACGGAGATGGGATGGAACCTGACTCCAGAGCCTGACCTTGCTGCCTCGTGAAAGTTACAGTGCCGACCACGCATGAGGCGCACCAGCCACGTTTGGTCAGAAACGTCCTCTGCGGAGGATAGTTTGATATTCCTTTTTTCAGAAGAAGAAATCGGGGCTCCGAGTGGCAAAATCAGTTCCCAAGGTCCCAGAGCAGCTGGGATTCAGACCTGGTCTCTGCCCTCCCCCCTGGGATGCGGTCACCGGGTGGGGAACGGTGTGAGGAGAGCGGGACCCTCACCTCAGGTGCAGAATTTAAGGAGGCAGCCAAGCACTCAGGCATCGAGATCCGTAATGGTTCAATGCAGCGTTTAAAGTAATCAAAAGCTAGGCAGACAAAACCCATGATAAGCAAAATATCAAAATTGTAAATAAAGGCAGGATCTGACAGTGCTGGGGGTGGAAAGAGGTGACACAGTAAATCCACGAGTATGGATGGATTTTGTCTTTATTTAAAGCCTTGAAGTTTTGTTCACCATGGATTTTTTTTTTGCATTCATTTGAAAAACTGAAGTGAAATCCACACAACAGGCAACTAACCATTTAAAGCGGCATTTATATTAGTATTTGTGTTTATATTACATATGTACATGCATATCTCATATACAGTTATATATCATCTCAAATTAACGTATATTATTTTTGTTATATATTTACATTTGCAGCATAAGTATATTACATATCCACATTTATAGATCACCTGTAATTACATATAATCTATAATTAGCAAATAGCATGTATTTACAGTTGTAATGTAATATATTCATATTCACATTTATGTATCATCCATAATTGTATATTATTTATCATTAATATACATTACTTATGTCATATGTTTATATCCACAGCACAAATATATTTATACCCAGTGGGATTTAGTACATTCACAAGGTTGGGTGGCCACCATCCCTATAATTCTAGAACATTCCATCCCCCCAAAGGGAACCCTGCCTCTGTGTGTGGTCACTCCCCTGCCTCCCCAGCCCCCAGCACCCACCTCTAACCCCTTCCTGTCTGTGGATGTGCCTCTTCTGGACGTTTCACACACATGGGACCACACGCAGCGTGGCCTTTTGTGTCTGGCTCTTTTTTGAGCATCCTGTGTTCGGGATCCGCCCACAGGGCAGCGCACGTTAGCGCCTTGCTCCCTTTCTGGCTGCTTTTGGCAATCGTTTTGATTTTTAAAAGCATTGCATTAACATACCCCTTACTTCATTTGCTAGCATTTATCTTGCTGGTGGAGTATTTTGGCTCCCTCTTCACAGTTGGTACCGAGGCTAGTGTCTCACTCTCCTGACCCAGTTTCTATCCTGGTGGCCACAGAGACGGGTGAATAGCGGGGACGCGGTAAATGTCTGTCCCAGTAACGCCAAGTTCCAGATTAAAGGGTAAAACAACTGCTTTTCTATACTCACGCTCTCAACCGAATGTGTGCGTTTCTCCCCACATCCGAGCAATTCTGTAATTCTCTCATCTCGGCCGCCTGTCGCACAATTCAGTTCATTTCTGACACCCCCCACCTGGAGAGGACGGCAGACCCCACAGCCTAGGGGTCTGTTCCCAGGACACTGCCAGTCTCCAGTCCCACCAGCTGGCTGTAAATTGGAGGCGCCCACAGCCTCGTCCCTGGCCTGGACAACGTGATAACACAAACTCCCAGAACGCAGGAGGATGGGCTACTTAGGAGATTACCAGTTCGTTATAAAAGGGCGTGTCAGGGAGCAACAATTCCCATCCCCTTCCAGGTCCTTCTAGTGGAACTGAGAATCAGATTGACATGAGACAGAGTAAGAGGAGAAAAGTCCAGTTGAGTTTTGTATGTGCGGGGAAACCACAGATGTTGAAATCCCAAGACAGTCAGGCAAACGGAGGCATATGTGTCGTTCTGAACTGAGGAGAAGCAGGCAGCAGTCTGGGACTTCAAAGGGAAGGAACGCACTTCTCTGGAAGATGAAGAAGAGGAAATCTTGGGTACACATAGGTCTACCGGGCCCCTCAGAAGCCGTGGGTCACAGAGGATTTGCTCAAACAGGACTTGCTAGGTTCCTCTGTGTCCACAGCATTTCAGACTAATGTACGTGTCTGTGCTGACAGCTCTTTGCCCCGAGCAGCTCCTCTGTCTGAATTCTTTTTGGGCAGTTTTTTTTTTTTTTTTTGGAGGGAGGGGAGAGGGAGGGTAAAGAGTTTTGATTGCTTTCTAACCCAAAATAGTCTTCACACCAAAGTGGCCCATTTTGAAGCAGCCTGCCCTGGGACTGTCACCTACTTAAAAACCACAGGGATGGGGTACAGAGTGGCCTCACTATGGCGATGTGGGGGCCCAGGCATGGGGGCTGGGTGGACCTCTCTCCCTGGTGTATCCCAACAGGTACGCTGGCCCCATGGAGCGCGCCGGGGCAGAAAGTATCCTCACCAACCGCTCGGATGGGACGTTCTTGGTGCGGCAGAGGGTGAAGGACTCCGCGGAATTTGCCATCAGCATTAAGTAACTCTTCCCACCCCGACCCCTGTGATTTGGGTGCTGCATGGAGAAGCCTGGGAGGAAGGGAATGTACTGTCCTGACAGCCATTGCTCACTGAGCCCTGCGGTGTCCTGGGTGTTTTTATCCGCCTTATTCCTTTTACTTGACTCACAGCCTACAAGAAAAAGACATGCCTTCCAGACAGGCTCCAAAAGGCATTTAGCACATCCTAGCAAGAGGCAGAAATGCCACCTAGACCCAAGGCTCGAGGTCCCTTCGCTCATGCCTTTCTGTTGTACACAGCTTCTCACTCACAGTGACTCGTTTCCTGGTCAGTTTTGTAATTTTGTTTTTGGTTTTTTTAAAGTTTATTTATTGAGGGGGGAGAGGGAGAGAGAATCCCAAGCAGCCTCTGCACTGTCAGCACAGAGCCCAATGCGGGGCTCGATCCCACGAACTGTGAGATCATGACCTGAGCTGAAATCAAGAGTCAGATGCTTAACCGACTGAGCCACTCAGGCGCCCCTGAAATTTTGTCTTGTGATCTTGGGTGGGGCTTTCCAGTGGGAACCTTGTGCTGCTTGGGCCTCCAGAGATTTTGCATTTGCTTCTGTTGGGATCACCAACAGGTGAATTTATTTTTAGGTTAATTTATTAGTTTCCCAGACTGTACATGTGGTTTAAGTTCAGACCCCAAAACCTGTATCAGGGCAGGTGTGAGGTTCTGAATTCGCAAGGGTAACTTTTCTGTGTTGAGTCTGAGGCAGACCTTTCTTATTGGCCCCCTGTGTGATGGGTGGTTTTTCTAGAGGATGTAGCATTTGACAGTCCAGGGTTATGGGGTGTGGGTGAGTCTCACTGCTAACTCTCCACCTCTATGGACCCAGTAAACTCATCCTATGTCTCTGTGGGGTCATCAAGGCATAAGATACTTGGTGACCAAGATCAGCAAGCCCTGTAGAGTAGCAGTTCATGCAATAAGCTTGGTTTTTAGTTTCAACCTTATTTCTGGCCCCTGGGTATTTCCCTTACTTTTTTGAGAGCTCAGCATTTTTTTTCCCTCATCATTTCTAGTTTCCGTAGTCAGATTTTTGTTGTTGTTGTTGTTATCTAGTTTTCCATGTTGGCAGATGTGAATATCACTTCCATATCTCTACTGGTCTGTAGTCCACCATGTTGGTGGAAATGGGTCTCTTTTCCCATGCCCTTACTGGTCTGTGGTCCACTATATTGGTGGAAATGGGTCTCTTTTCCCATTCCTTTACTGGTCTGTGGTCCGCCATGTTGGTGGAAATGGGTATCTTTTCCCATCCTGTAGATTCTAGGTCCTTCATTCTGGGGGAAGCACAGATCTCATCCTCTCTGTTATAGAACACGGCTTTCTTTACAAGATCTTTGTGACTTCTCAACAACCCTCTGAATCAGGGAAGGTGATTCCTATACCAGAGGAAGAAATTAAGACTGAGAGCAGCAGAGGCCCCAGGGAAGGGATCCCGTTGGGGCAGCAGAAGACAGCTTCTTCAGTCTTTGGGCTTCAGTGGTCTCTCCCTCCCTGAAGTTGTCAAGATTGTGCCTTCCATGGTTGGGGGTGTGTAGCCTGGGGCTGAGACCCAGCAGGGGACAGATGCACTTGGGTCCCCAGCCTCAGGGCCCAATGACCACCTGGGCCTCTTTCTCACTCCTTCCAGGTATAATGTTGAGGTAAAACACATTAAAATCATGACAGCAGAAGGATTGTACCGGATTACAGAGAAGAAGGCTTTCCGGGGGCTTACGGTAAGGGCCAATCTACCCCAACCCCAGCTTCCCAGCATCTAGGCAGGGCCTTCCCTGAAGCTCTGGGACCCACCCCCCCCCCCTACTTCACATACTCAGAGAAGCCTCTCAAAGAACACTGTGGGACAACTGCTTTCAACTCATTCCTCTCATGACCAAAGATGATGATGATGATGATGATGATGATGATGATGGTGATGAAGAATAGTAATGAGCATTTACTGAGCACTTAGTGAGTGCCAGACCTGCCATAGTAAGGACCCCGGTGAATCCCCTAAAGTCCCTGTGGGACATTCCATTTCACATGCAGGTGAACTGATGTTCTGTCCTTACATCCTATCACAGAAGAGACTTGCTCTTGTTTCAAAGCTTAGTTTTGCCTCATCTGTTTAATGATATTTTCACTGAGAATTCAAATGTCTGTCAAGTGTTTCTGCTTCTGTTTGGTGCCTTGTAATTTTGGGCAATCTTTTAGACATTTTAAGCCCATGGGTCTAAGACGCATGGATCTTACCTATGGTCTGTGGATCCTTGAGGAGCTTCGGGTCCTCTGGAAGAACATCTAGAGTTTTGCATGTACCTGCATGTGTTTTTCTTGGAGGCGAGAGTCTCAGATTTCACTCGATCCTCAAATGCATCCTTGACTCCCTAAAAGGTTAGGAACTATTCATTTATTTCACAATTTTTTTTCCTCCTCCAAACTTGTTTCTGAAAATGTTTCTCCTCATTTTTTTTTATTTCTGAAAAATTTCCAAAAAGTTACTGGAATAGTGAGAAGAACATCTGTGAATCTTTCATGTAGATTTACTAATTGTTAATATTATATCTCTTTTGTGCCCTCTCTGTGAATCCCTCTCCGCCCCCTACACACATTTATTCTGTCATATATAAGAATAAGTTGCAGGTGTCAAGACCCTTCATCCAAAAATACTTTAACTTGAATATCCATAAGGGCCAAGACATTCTGTACCTCATCACCAGATCCTTATCACACCCAGGAAGTTGAGCATTGATGCAAAATTATCATGTAAATACAGTCTATATTCCAAACTTCTGGATTGCCCCAAATACATCTTTTATAGTTCTTTTTTTCCTCCAGGATATGATCAAGAATCACAAATTGCATTTAGCTTATATCTCCTTAGTCTCTTTACATTTGTAATAGTTTGCCAGTCTTTCTAAAATCTTTTTTTTTTTTTTGGACTTTCATAATACTGGTATTTTTGGAATCTAGAACTCCAAACCATGAGATGTTTTGTTTTGTCTTAGCTACTACATTATACTGCCCCTCTCCCCAGAGGACTCTATTCTGGATCCACTCTTTTCCAGATGTGGGACCCTGGACAAGGAACTTGACTTCTCTGTGACTCAGTTTCTCCATTTTTAAAATGGAGGAATCATGAATGTATTCTCCTCTCATGGTTAGTAGGACATTCTGATGATGTGTGATTGCACACTGACCAGCACATAGTAGGTGTTCAATAAACAGAATTGATTCTTATTATTATAATAATTAATTATAAAAATAAGACTTGACATCCATAGGGGGGTTGACTTTGGTGAACTGGCGATCAGGCTAGTTGGTTATTTGGTAAATTTATTATGAAGTGAATTGGCCATTAAGAGAGCCAGCTTTAGGCAATGTGATCTCTTCCCCATAAAATGGTCCTGGTTGCCCAGGAAGGGAATGAGTTTCCCATCATGGGCAACAGTCCAGGAGTCACTTGCCAGGGAGGCCAGAAGGGGGAGGAGTTAGCTGTAACTCCTTCCAGCCCTGGCCTCTCATGGGCTGGCCCACTGGCCAGCAGGACATCCTTCCCACTGTCCTTCCAGGAGCTGGTGGAGTTTTACCAACAGAATTCCCTGAAGGACTGCTTCAAGTCACTGGACACCACCTTGCAGTTCCCCTTCAAGGAGCCTGAGAAGAGAGCCATCAGCAAACCACCAGGTAGAGGTCTCTGGCTGGGGGCCTGCAGCTCCTGCTCCTACCTGTGGGAGAGGGCAAGTTGGGGGTGCTATGGACATGCCCATGGGCATGCAGAGGTCAGACCTGTTCAACAGAGGGAACTCCTTCTCACACTAGTCTGTCCCTTTGCTCTTGAGTGGTTTTTGTGTTCATTTGCTTGGGTGGGAAGGTGGGGCAGAGGTTACTTTTGTATTTGGGAAGATGAAGACACTCAGAACCACTAGAGTCCTCACCTGCACCTTTTAAGCCTATATTGTTGTATCTATAACCTTTTCCCACAGAAAGGCAAGAGCTTTAGCACACTCTTTCCTCTCCTTGGCCTCTCTCACCCATAGGTTCATTGACATTTTCTGGGATGTTGGATACAGTTTGCTATGAATTAAAATAATTATGACATATGTTTCAGGAATTCTTTTTTAACAATTGGATTTGACTTCTCAAATACAGTATCAAGAATTATTTGGTCTGCATCTGTATTTCTTGTTTTCCACATTTTTCTTTATTTTTTTAAATTCCTTACTCTGATTCACATTTCATTTTTCAGGAGTGCATCCTGAAGTACATTTTTCAGAAAAGACACAGTGTTGTCTACACTGGCAGAGGTGGTGCAGCTTTAGGATTCTTATACATCCAGAATTTTTTTAAAAGAGGGATTAAAAAGGGGCGCCTGGGTGGCTCGTCAGTTAAGCATCCGGCTTCGGTTCGGGTCATGATCTCACGGTTCGTGGGTTTGAGCCCCGCGTTGGGCTCTGTGCTGACAGCCAGCTCAGAGCCTGGAGCCTGCTTCAGATTCTGTATCTCCCTCTCTCTCTGACCCTCCCCCTGCTCGCGCTGTCTCTCTCTGTCTCTCAAAAAATAAATTAAAAAAAACATAAAAAAAGAGGGATTAAAAAGTTAATTATTGTTAAAATATGACATTTTTGAAAAAGCAGAATCAACCTAACATCAGGACTCCCATCCTAATTGCAGGATCCACATTGCCCAATGAAATAAATGTTTGTATCTGTTTGCACATTGCTGATGTATATGTGGATCTCAACACATTTGCAGAAATGCTATAAATTAATTTTATATTCTACAATGTTGCTTAATATTTTACTATGAAAAGTTTTCTGTGTCTTTCCCCCCTCCTGTTTAACTTTCTTTTTTTTTTCATTTTTTAAATATTTATTTATTTTTGAGAGAGAAAGACAGAGTGTGAGTAAAGGAGGGGCAGAGAGAGAAGGAGGCATAGAATCGGAAGAAGGCTCCAGGCTATGAGCTGTCAGCACAGAGCCCAACGTGGGGCTCGAACTTATGAACTGTGAGATCATGACCTGAGCCGAAGTCGGACGCTCAACCACTGAGCCACCCAGGCGCCCTTTAACTTTCTTTTATTCCTCCTCTTTTTCTACCCTTGGTCCTCTTTAGGATAATTAATATTAACAGCCTAAAATGAATTTTTCCATATATTTCCTCTGTTTCTCTCATTATAAATATAGAGAAACCATTAAAAATGCATAAATGGAATTCTTTTCCAAATTTGGCTACTGGTTGGGCTGGAAAGATGATTCCAGAAGTACAGTTGTGTGCCACAGAGCACAGGGCACCTAATACTCTGCACAAAGAAGCATTGAGGGACTCTTCATCCTGGTGTTACCTTCCTGAGAGCAGACTGTCCCTAGATGGTGCAGGTATCTGCTCCAGGCCCTTTGCCCACCTCTGCTTTCCCCTACACAGCCGGAAGCACCAAGTACTTTGGCACAGCCAAAGCACGCTATGACTTCTGTGCCCGGGACCGATCAGAGCTGTCCCTCAAGGAGGGTGACATCATCAAGATCCTTAACAAGAAGGGGCAACAAGGCTGGTGGCGAGGGGAGATCTACGGCCGGGTGAGTTGGGGTGAAGCTTGGCATCCCGGGGAAAGGGCATGGGGGTGACCTGGCCATAGTGCAGGTGTACTGGAATTGTGGAATGGAGCAGGTGGGGAGGGGCTCATGTGGAGGTCTTTCCTGGTCACAGGGGAAGAAAGACATAGAGATTTCATTCATTTACATAACTTGCATTTATTCACTGAGCACCTACTATGTGTTGGGCATTCTTCTGGGTGCCAAGGAGACAAAAATGAGTGCAGTACAGTCACTGCCCTCATGAAACTCATTGTCTAGTGAAGACAATAGACTTGAAACCAAGCAGGTACAACACTGAGTGGTCAGGGTTGAGATTGGGAATCACAGGGCAGGATGGGAGCAGGTCAGAGGCACTTCTGAGAAGCCAAGGTTTTCCCTGAGAGATGAGTAAGGTTAGCCAGGTGAGAATGTCATATGGGGGTGGTGGGAAGTATTCCAGGCAGAGAGACCAGCATGTACAAAGGCCCTGAGGTGAGAGAATAGTTGGCATGTTTGGGGGACACGCAGGGAGGGATTTTTATCTATCTTATTAACTACAGTGTCATCAGTGCCTGGAACTGTGCCTGGCACATAAATATTGAATTCATGAAGAGGAATAACTGGAAGTGACCACTTTTGCCTTTTGTGCTTTTTTTGCCTGCTTAATTTCAGACTGTCAGGAAGGACCTCTAACAAACAAAAAAGTTTGTTTCTACCTGGTTCTTATATTTGTCTCACAAAGGCAGAGAGTCTTCTTTATTTTACCCATGAATTAATTCCTAGTCTCTATAATACTGCCTCACTTGTAATGGTTTCTCAGGACACTGGTCAAGAGCTCATGTTTTACCAGGGGGTTGGGGAACATACATGAAAAAACAGCCTGGATAATTGCTTAGCTGAGCAGTTTTTTGTTAAGAGTTGTGGAAGGTAAGTTCAGTGTGCAGTGGAGGACAATTGGGGTTTGAGAAAGCCTTTTGGGGATATATGGGAAGGTCTGGGCTATAATGAATTCATCCATCATTCTATCCATCCATCCACCCACCCACCCACTCATCCATCCATCTATCCATCCATCCATCCATCCATCCACCCATCCATCCACCCACCCACTCACCCATCCATCTATCCATCCATCCATCCATCCATCCATCCATCTATCCACCCACCCATCCACCCACCCACCCATCCACCCATCCACCCATCCACCCACCCATCCACCCATCCATCCACCCACCCACCCATCCACGCATCCATCCATGCATTCATCCATCCACCAATCCATACATCCACCAATCCATCCATCCATCCATCCTTCCATCCACCCATCCTTCCATCCATCCATCCATCCATCCA
>CM053574.1:4676018-4710466 GCA_028646485.1 Cryptoprocta ferox
CATCCACCCACCCACCCATCCACCCACCCATCCACCCACCCATCCATCCAACTGCCCACCCACCGATCCACCCACCCATCCACTCTCCCATCCACCCACCCATTCATCCACCCATCTACCCATCCATCCATCCATCCACCCATCCATCCACCCATCCACCCATTCATGTACCCAGCCATCTATCCATCCTTTTAAGAAATATTTATTAAGTATCTCCTGTGTGCCAGGAACTATTCTAGGCATTTAATGAATAAAATAGACAGGGATCCCTGCCCTTGAGGAGCTTGTGGTAGTGGGGGTATGGGAACAGACAACAGCTCATAAATAAGTAACATTTATAATCATCAAGTGCTATGGAGAAAAATAAAGCAGAGAATAGGGATAATGAGTATTGGGGTGGGTGGGGTTTCCAATTTCAAATGGAGTGGTTGAGAAGGCCTCATGAATGAAGTGACATATGATAGAGAACTCTCTGGAAGGCAGGATGGGGGGGGGTCAGCCATGTGTACCTCTGGGGGATGTACTTTCTGAGGTAGAAGGTGTGGCAGGTGCAAAGGTCCTGAGGTGAGAGGGAACCTGCCTGGTGTGTTGAGGAGCAGCGGGGAACGTACAGAGGCTGTCCTAACCACTTCCTCCTCTCTTTCCAGGTTGGCTGGTTCCCCTCCAACTATGTGGAGGAGGATTACTCTGAATATTGCTGAGCTTTGGCGCACTGGCCAAGAGACGAAAGACTCCAGGCTCTGAGCCCAGGATGAGCAGGCAGCAAGGCCAGGGGACTGTGACAGGTCCCAGCAGGCTGAGCATCTGGGATGGACGGTGGAGGGCAAGCGTCCAGCTGGCAGAGCTCCTGGGATGGTGTTCTGCCAGGGTTAATTTATAACACACCGATTTCCCCTTGGGGCCCCTCCAGAAGGTGGGGCTCAAGGCAACAGCTTTTAATAAATTGATGAAAGGAAGGACTGCCGTCGTTTAGGACGACCCGGGTGGGGAAGGGTGGGAGAGGACATGGGGGCACCGACGAGAGCCCTCCCCGCAATCCCTGCCTTCCAGCTTTGTCATCTTGCTGTGCCCTTGAAAATAAGACCCAAGAAAGGAAATGGGACCCCTCCGTGAGACAGGAAAGAATTTTACACTCATGGATTCCAGATCACAAAAACTGTAACTCTGCTTTGGTTTTTTTTTCTGTGCTAGATGTTCTCTATTCTCCGATTCTGCTAAGAGGTGGAGACTTCATGTTAGTCAGTTTCCCCCGAGATCGGGTTTAAATTCCAGGACCTTTGGGTCCCAGGTGTTGGGGAGACAGCTAGTACTTGGTGGTTACCTGTCACACTGCCAACTGCAGACAGAGATCTCATTGCTTTTGCTTCGCCTTTGCTTCCTCTACGCCTACATGCAGGACACCTGGCTGTTTGTCCCGAAATGCTGAGTGGAAACACCGTACTTCTTGGTTTACCTGCAACAGCCCCGGCTCTTGCCCTGGTGTCGTTATGAATCACAACCCTTTTCATTCTTCAAAGTATCCTGGTTTGGGTGAGGCACCATACAGTTGCTGTCTTAGGTTGGACTTTTCCAGAAGCAGAGCCTGAGACAAGGGTTTGGGTGCACCAAGCTAATCTGAGAGGTGATTCCAGGACACAGCCAGAAGGGAGCGAGAAGGGAGAAGGGAAAAGGAAGGAGGCAGCACAGGGAGCCCCGAGGAGCAGGTGACAACTGTGGGCAGTGGGGGCTCCTTCTACTGGGGACCCCTGGAGGTCTGCATAGAACATGCCTCGCAGCTGACCGGAGCTGGGGTGTGATGTGTTCACCCACTCCTATCAGTCATTGACTGAGAGCGGCTGGCGTGGAGGCGTCCGTCCGTGCTCCGGTGGCTGGAGGCCCACAGGTGTTTCTGGAGCTGCTGACCTGCTGGGTATTGTCAGTACTGAGGAACTATGGGCGGGGGGCTCACCCCTTTGCACCCACCCCTACCCAACGCATGCAGCCATTTGCAGGATGTGGGAACCTCTGCGGAGCTTGCTAAACCCTGGGCTCCCCAGGGCTCTGGGGAACCTTCCTCTCCTATCACCCTGAAGCCGTGTAAAGTGGGGTGTGCGGGTAGGACACACAGCTGCTTCTCTGCACCCGTTCCTCTCCTCCACCTTGGAGAGCCGTGAGCCATCTCGTTGCAGGAAAAGTTCCCTCAGCCTGATGAATGCCCTTCCACATATGTGGCCAGATTTGTTTTTCTTTTTACTTAATAGACGTAAGTTTTTTTAAATTGTGGCAACATTTACACAGCATAAAATTAACCACCCTAACCAGTTGGACGTGTACCGTCCTGTCCTGTGGTGCATATTGTGTGTGCAAGGAATTCCCGGGATTTTTCATCTTGCAAATGAAAACGCTGTCCCCATTAAGCAGCAACTCCCTGGTCCTTCCTCGCTCCGGCCCCTGGAACCCGCTACGGCCAGATTTTTATCAGGAATCCTTTGGGGCTTAGATTTTTGAGGCTTAAAAGCCAAGATGCAAAATCTTTTGGTTTTTTTTTTTTTTTTTTTTTTTTTTGGTAACTCTCCTGAAGGTTACAGAAATGCCCCTTTGGAGGCAAAAAGACGGTGGCCAGGGCTAGGGAAGGGCCATGGGCTATATGTTAACTGGGGGGAGAATAGTTAATACTTCTAAATATTACCCCCACCCCCCGGCATGCTAATAACAGGCAGCCTGCATGTCAAGCAGGCAAGGTGGCCTGTGGACAGTGCAGCATCATGGCCGGGACTCTGGGAAGATCCTAAGGTCAGTTTTGCTCCTGGAAAATTAGCTGTAACGCTTTGGGAAAGTGACTTCACTTCTCCGAACCAGAGGAAGATGAGAAATCACCTCCGAGGGTGCCGAGTTGGACGGAGCCTAAGTGCGAAGCCACCCTCTTCCCCATCGCTCCAGCGGCCGGTGGGAACTGTCAGTTCCCTAGGTATGTTCTCACCCAGAGGAAGCCAGGGCCCAGAGAGCACCTGTGCACACCTGGACGGGTGCAGGATCTGGACGCCGGAGTCTGGAAGTATCTTCCATGTTTGAAGGACCACGGAGCTGGAAGGGGGGTGTTGGAGTCACAGAGGTCAGGGACTATGTGGGGGTTTTCTGCCCACCCCCAGGACTCACCCCCTGAGTCATGCCATGAATTTGCCTAAGGCTTACGGTGGCTACATGGGCTCATTCAGGGGTGTTGAGGAGGTTGAGGTTGTGAACTTGTTCACGGAGGTCCTAAGCATCACCGTCCTCCAGCCCCAGGCTGAACCTTGACCCCAGCGATGCTTCGAGCTCTCACGCCAGACTGGGGGGTCACATTAGGCTAAGTGTTCTGCAAGTAACGTGATTCTCCGATCTCCGTGTCTTACAAACAACCCCTTAATGTATTAGCTTCCACTGTGCTGAGGAAGTTTGTGGAAGGAGAAGACACAGACACACCAGGCTCAGGATCCAGGAGGCTCATGGGAGAAAGAAGGGAGAGATGGCAGCGACTCCGTGGCTCTCAGAGTCTCTTCTGGAAACAGATAAGCACTGCCTCTCGCACTGCACTGGCTAAAGCAGGTCGAATGGCAAAGAGTAACATCGACGGGGCAGGAATGATTAATCCTCACACAGAGAGGTGTGAGTACTTGGAGCAAAGCCAGAATCAACCAGCGAGACCTTGAAATCATTCGTTCATCGAGTCATTCACTTACGTTTGTGATAGCGGTTCATGACACTGGCTGTTATGGGCTAACCTGCACCCCCTCCAAAATCAGGGGTTGACGTCCTAAGCAGGACCCCAGAATGTGACTGTATTTGGAGATAAAGTGTTTATAGTGGTGACCGAATCAAAACAAGGTCAGTAGGGTGGGCCCCAATCCAATGTGACTGGTGTCCTTGAAGTATGGGGACACAGACTTGCACAGATTATCTGTGAACCAAGGAGAGCGACTCCAGAAAGAACCAAACCAGCTGACATTTCATCCCGGACTTCCGGCCTCTGTGAAGACAACACACTTCTGTTGTACAAGCTGGCCTGTCTGTGGCACTTGCTTACGGCAGCCTGAGCAGACGCATACACCAGCTTTGTGCCCTGTGACTGAATCGGGCACAGACCTGCCTGCAAAGTGCATACAATCTAATGGGGACTCTTAACAATCAACTAGGTGACCGGAACACGCAGTGATGAGTTTCGTATTGAGGGATGCAAGCGGTTATGGGAAAAGAGACTCATCTAACCCAGTCTTGGGTCAACGGGATGGTCAGGGAGGGCTTCTTGGAGGAGGAAACATCTATGGTGGTACCTGAACAATGAGCTGGAGCATTTAAGAAAAATGCAGGGACATTTTTTAGGGGCAGGTGCGCGTGAGGGTGAGTTTTGTGGGTTCTGGGAACTGGTTTACTTTTCTTAGACGGGAAGGGGGAGAGAGGGCTGGAGTTAAGTGTAAGACTGAGCCCAGGCCAGGCCCGGTGCAGGACCTACCTTCTTACGTGTCCCCCAGGGGGGCCAGGAAAGGAGAGGCTGGGGCTGGCTTCCCAAAGACACCTGCTGGAAGAGGCTGCTTCTTGCTGGTGTGGAGATGAGGAGGGGCCTCAGGTGAGCCCCGGAAGGGCCCGCCGATGGTTGGGGGGCTGGGCTGGAGGGCTGCTGGTGCAGAGAAGTTAAAGGAGCCCACAGCAGCCCCCCGACGCCCTGGTTCTCTGATGCCGGTGATCAATTGCATCTGGCTGCCTGGGGATGCATGTGCGCACACACTTGTGCATGAGCGTGTGCACACACACACCATCCACACCCCTGCCCTCCGACACACACACACACACACACACACACACACACTCTACCGGCTTGTTTGGGCTGCTGTAACAAACGACACAGACTGAGTGGCTTAAACAACAGAAACTTACTGTCTTGGTTCTGGAGACCCAAAGCCCAAGATCAAGGGTGTCGGCAAGGCTGTGCTTGGTCGGGAGATGCCCGAGAAGGATCTGTTCCTGTCGCCTCTCTGAGCTTCTGGAAGCTTCTTGGCTCGTGGCAGCACAGCCCCCTGTTCACATACCACCCTCCCTGTGTGCGTGTCTGTGTCCAAGGTTCTCTTTCTTGTAAGGACGCCAGTCGGACTGGATTGGGGGCCCACCCCACCTCCAGGATGACCTCAGCTTAACTCAGGAAATCCACAAAGACCCTGTTTCCAAATAAGGTCACGTTCTGAGGTGCTAGGGGTTCAGGGCTTCAACATGGGGGTTTGTGAGAGGATGCAATTCAGTCCGTAACGCGCACGTAATGTGTACACGAAGGCCCTTGTGAAGAAACCCCCCAGAAACCGGACAGACACGCACACAGATGGTCACGAAGGAACACAGCCCCCAAATACGCACAAACGGCCAAATACACCCGACAGAGCCCGGCAGGCGGACGCACAGAGGGACACAGGCAGACAAAGGTCCTGCCCACATACAACTGCACCAGACAGCTCTAGAGGTACACATAGTAGTACCCCCACACTGCAACAGGCCAACAGACCCCAGACCCAAATACGCCTCCTGCAAACTCATCAAAAACAGCCTGAAAAATAAATAGAAACACACGGATATAAAACTACCACCACCCCCTGTGCACACACGTGTGCGGATAGGAAGCTGGTGTGCACAGACGTGGAGACTTCTACCTCCATGCACAACCCTGGAAACACACACCCTCAAATACACTCGTTCATGCGCCCTGTCCTGGAGACTTACAAACTCAGGTGAAGACGTCCACACGTGAAGTTGGTGGAGACAGACTTCAACCACAGGCAGACCGACAGCCCCGAATTAGAGCCGAGCTTGCCCCCTGGTGGACAGTAGCAGTAGTGCCCGACCTGCTCTGCTGATCTGGGTCCTTGCTTGGGGAAGGGAGGAGAGCAGAGAAAGAGTGTGTGTGTGTGTGTGTGTGTGTGTGTGTGTGTGTGTGTGTGTGTGTGTGTGTGTGTGTGTGAGAGTCTGTGTCTGTGTCTGTGTGTGTATCTGTGTGTGTCTGTGTGTGTGTGTCTGTCTGTGTATCTGTGTGTGTCTGTATGTGTGTCTGGGTGTGTCTGTGTGTCTGTCTGTGTGTGTCTGTGTATGTCTGTGTGTCTGTGTGTATGTGTGTATATCTGTGTGTGTCTGTCCATTTCTGTGAGTGTGTGTGTGTCTGTGTATCTGTGTGTCCGTTTGTTAGAGTGTGTGTGTGTATCTGTGTGTGTCTGTCTATGTGTGTCTGTGTGTCCGTTTGTTAGAGTGTGTGTGTGTGTCTGTGTGTGTCTGTGTGTGTCTCTGCACACGTGTGCTTGTCCACAAGCCCAGATTTGGGCACCAGAAAGGGCTCCTGATGCTTTTGGCTTCACAGCTGATCAGCATTGTCACGCTGCCTAACGACACCTCTCTCCATTCACCCAAACCCACAGGGAAGGACGTGTCCGAAGGGGCCCACACAGGTCTCAGTCCCATGGATTCCTGGATACAAGCACTCCCAGCTGCCAGAGGCCGGAATAGGGCAAGAGGGAGAAATACGGTTGGAAGGGCCTAGAGGGCCAAGAAGTTTCTCCGAAGGGGAGGTTGGATTTGGGGTCTCTGAGGGATAAGCTCATGTTTATACTGTTAAGAAGGCAGTGAAATGTCTTGTAGGTAGAGGGAACTCTATCCAGAACCTTTCACTGTGGTCTCAAGGCCCTTCCCATTTCCTTCATCCCTTCCAGGGGCTTCCACTTGGGCTGTTGAGTCAGTACCTTGTTGTCTTCTGGAAGAGAAATGTTTAATGTAAAGGAATGACTCTCTAATGGTGGAAGTTCAATGAAGTCAGGTATGGGGCAGATTTCCTTTCTTCTTTTTAAAACTAGTTTATTGAGGTATGATCAATACCTAAAAAGGTACATGTTGAATGTACACATCACAGTGAGTTTGCGGATACAGTTTCTACCTGTAGAATCATCACCAGTATCAAGGACACAAACATATCCATCACCTTCATATCCATGACCTCCCGAAGTTTCTTCCTGCGGCAGATTTCTATGGAGGGCCCCATCATATTACATGGGGAGTGTTTACTCCAGGACAGCCTTTCCCCAGGGACCCAGAGTGCGCTTTCCTTGGTGTTGAAGACTGAGGAGTCAGGTCAGGAGCAATCTATCTCCAGTGTCCTCAGGCACGAATCTGAAGCTATGTGCTGCCCTCTAGTGGCCATCGTTGATTTGACTTCGGCGAGCAGAGATGAACGTTAGACTCTTCCATTAAAAGACCAGACTTTAAGGGTAGATTTGAAGTCAGCCTTGTAAGTTTGAGCTTTAAGCTACAGGAGATGCGGTGGGGCACGGAGTAAGGGGGTTTAACCAGTGGGTGCTGGGATAGCACTTGCCAGTTTCCATGGTATAAATACGCCTGCCATGGTTGATCAAGTCACTGGTATCATCGCCTCTTCTGTTTCCAGTCTCCATTTCTTTTTCTTTTTAAATGTTTATTCATTTATATTGAGGGAGAGAGAGAGAGAGAGAGTGTGAGCTGGGAAGGGGCAGAGAGAGAGGGAGACAGAACCTCAAGCAGGCTCCACGCTGTCAGCGCAAAGCCAGATGCAGGGTTTGATCCCAAGAACCGTGAGATCAGGACCTGAGCTGGAATCAAGAGTCAGACGCTTAAACTACTGAGTCAGCCAGGAGCCCCGAGTACCAGCCTCCCCCATTTCTGATCCATTCGGGAAAAGCACAGATAGATAGACATCAGACAGACCCTGCAGCGGGCTGGATCCTAGGATGTCCCACAGGGTTTATATGATCCGCACACCCCTTCCTGCCCAGGACACAGAGGCCTCTGAAAGCAGAAAGGGGGAAAAGCTGAGCCAAGAAGTGGAGTCAGCTTGAGTTTGGAGATCAGCTGCGGGGGTGGGGATGCTGATGCTGAGTCACAGGCCCTGAGAGGGGCCCGGCTCCTTCCTGATTGGGTGGCCAGGGACTGCCTGGTCACATCTGTGCTGAGGCCGGGATTCCTGGAGAGAGTGCACCAAAGGAAAAGTGTGTTTTGGTCGGAGGAAACATCAAGCCCAGAAAGGCTCCCAGGACCCCGTTGAGTCAATGACCTGCGTTTTCGGGAAGAGAAATGCTTTTGTCCAAAGGACTGACTAATGGTGGAATTTCAGGCAACCAAGTCAGGCATGGGACAGGTTTTTTTTTTTTTTTTCCTCTCTAGTTTTTTTATTTTTATGTTTTTAAAATGTTTAAAATTTATTTATTTTTGAGTGAGAGAGAGAGCACAAGCATAAGCAGGGGAGGGGCAGAGAGAGAGGGAGACACAGAATCCGAAGCAGCTCCAGGCTCTGAGCTGTCAGCACAGAGCCCGATGTGGGGCTCGAACCCACAAACTGTGAAATCATGACCTGAGCCGAAGTCCGCCGCTTAACCAACTGAGCCACCCACCCAGGCGCCCCTCTTTAGTTTTTTAGATCACTCTATTGAGGTCTGAAGAATGAGCTTGGCGATACCAAGAATTTTTTTTTTAATTAGTAAAAATTAAGCCCCCCCTGCAAGAGTTTCCTAAGGTAGCCCCTGCCAGGCGGCTCGAAGTCTTTGTGAGGATGAGAGAAAGGTGCCGCCCACCTCAGCAGGTGCCGGTGCGCTCCCAGGGTGCTCCGCTCAGCGCGATGGGCTTGGGCCTTCCCTTAGGCCAGGCACCTGGCACAGAGACACTGGTATCCTGTGAGGGACAGCAAAAAAAAATCCTGTTTTCACCACAGGCCACTGGCCACCACAGGCCACCACTTTTTACAGTCTTGGAGATTCACTTCCCCCGAATTCTGCCCCCTGTTTGCCGGGGTTCCGGGGCCCCGTGTTTGGGGAACAGATATGATGGCTTATTATTGACTTGTCAGAGCCTTACTTCCGCATCCTGCTTCCGGTTTTACTTCTGGCAGCGTCTGACTGAGACCAGGGCAAGGACCCCTCTGGCTGTTGCTTCTGCCCTCGTGATATGCGTCGCTCACAAAAACCGTTTGGGGCGCTGGGTTCCTGCAGAAATTGGCAGAGGGAGCGTCCGGGGTGGGGGTGGGGTAGGAACGCTGGCAAATGCCAGGTCTCTGGCTCCAAAGGGGCTGGAGTTAGCAGGTCCCTGCGCGTTCCCACGATGGCCTTCTGTGCGGGTTCCCAACGCGGTGACCAAGCTCTGTCGACGAGGATGGATGCCCAGGAAATACTGCTCATCAGGTCAGAGCGCGGTAGGGAGCAGAAGCTGTACCCATTTGGTGGTTTCATGGCTAATTTTTGAGGAAGTGTCGAGTTAGATTGTTTTCTAGCTTTCTAGGTCAAATGTGTTCATCGCTGTGACACTGAGATTAGCTGTGTAGGAGAACGAATGTCAGAGGCCACACCCCACCACAGACACTCAGAACGCCCGTCCTTCGGTGGCTTTGTGTAATAGCATAAAATAATTTGGTTCCTTTCAGTTGTTGCACAAATACTTGGGTGGAGTCGTGGGTACTCTTTATTTTGGGGTCAGTTCTAACTCGATCTAGCAGTGATTTATGTACAACAAACTGCTTCCTTTCACCATGTAATGTTTAATGAGTTCTGGGGCACCTGGGGGGCTCAGTGGGTTAAGCCTCCAACTTGGGCTCAGGTCATGATCTCACGGTTTGTGAGTTCGAGCCCCACGTCGGGCTCTGTGCTGACAGCTCAGAGCTTGGAGCTGCTTCAGATTCTGTGTCTCGTTCTCTCTCTGTTCCTTCCCCACTTGTGCTCTCTCTCTCTCTCTCTCTCTCTCTCTCTCTCTCTCAAAAATAAACGTAATTTTTTTTTTAATTTGATGAGTTTTGAAAGCCTTTGCTGGAGATACAGAACATTTTCATCATCTCCCTAACTTTCCCTAAGACCTCTGTTCTCCCCCACACCCGTCCTGGCCCCAGGATTCATCCCCCTCCCCTCTACCAACAATATATGGTTTGCATTTTCTAGAATATCCTAGACTTTGTGATGGTTAATTTTATGTGTCTGGTTTGGCCTGAGTATGGTGAGCAGTTGTGTGGTCAAACACCAGTCCATAGGCTGCTGTGAAGGTATTTGTTTTTGAGAGAGAGACAGAGAGAGAGAGAGAAGAGGAGAGGAGAGGAGAGAGAGAGAGAGAGAATCCTGGTACAGGGCTCGATCTCACCACCCTGAGATCACAACCTGAGCCAAAAGTCAAGAGTCAGACACTTAACCAACTCAGCCACTCAGGTGCCCCTGAAGGTATTTTAAAGATGTGATTAACATTGAGATAGGTCAACTTTGAGAAAAGCAGCTGACCCTCCGTAATGCAGGTGGGTCTTGTTTAATCAGTTGAAGGCCTTAAGAACAAAGAAGTTTTCCAAGAAAGAAGGAATTCTGCTTCCAGACTGCAACATGGAAATCTAGAAATTCTGCCTGAGTTTCCAACCTTCGGACTCAAGACAGCAGCAACTCTTACCTGGGTCCTCGACTAATGGCTTGACCTACAGATTTTGGACTTGACAATTCCCACAATCACAAGAGCCAATCCCTTAGAATCCCTCTCTCCTATCGATTTGGCTTCTCTCAAGAGCCGTAATACAGAATTTCTTTGAGTATTTGCTCTTTTGTGTTCTTTATGTCTGGCTTCTTTTCCTGAGCATAAGGTCTTTGAGATTCACCCGCGTTGAGGGGCTCAGTAGTTTGTTTTCAATGTACAGATGCATCACCTGCCGATGGACGTCAGAACTCTGTCCAGAGTTCGGAAATTGTGGCTAAGGCAGCTGCAAACATTTGTGGAGAAATCCTTGTGTGGACATATGCTTTTATTTCTCTTGGACAAGCACTGTATTGTCCAGTAATCCCACTTCTGGGTATATAGGAAATCAAGACCCGATATCAACAAGATAATCTGTACTTCCATGTTCATTTCAGGATTGCTCACAATAATGACCAAGACATGGAAACAGTCTAAGTGCCCACCAGTGGATGAATGGATAGGAACATCCCCCCCCTCAACACACACAATGGAACATTGTTTAGACAGGAGAAAAAAGAAAATCCTGCCTTTTCCAGCCACAAGGATGGACCTCGAGGGCCTTATATTAAGTGAAATAAGTCCAACAGAGAAAGATAAACAGTGTTATGATCTCACTTGTATGTGGGATCTAAAAATGTGGAATGTGTAGAAACAGAATAGAATGGTCACTACCAGAGGCACCTCGGTGGCTCAGTCGGTTAGGCCTCCAACTTTGGCTTAGGTCATGATCTCATCCCAGGGTTCATGGGTTCGAGCCCCACGTCAGGCTCTGTGCTGACAGCTCGGAGCCTGAAGCCTGCTTTAGGTTCTGTGTCTCCTCTCTCTGCCTCTCCCCCACTTGTGATCTGTCTCTCTCTCTCTCTCTCTCTCAAAAGTAAATTAACATTAAATTTTTTTTTAAAAGAATGGTCATTACCAGGAGTGGGGGGTGGGGGAAATGGGGAGACATTGGTTGAAAGGCACAACCTTGCAGTTAGAAGACGCATAAGTATAACTTCCGGGGATCCCTGTAGGGCAGCGTGATTATAGTCAACAAAGTTGCAAAGACACTAGGTCTTACAGGTTCTCACCAGAAAAAAGAAATGGTAATTATGTGACCTGATGGAGGTGTTAGGTAATGCCGTGGTGGCCATCAGATTGCCATTTAGAAACATATCAGATTGACACATTGTACACCTTAAGCCTAAAAAGATATGGAAACATTCCCACTCTGGTTGGCACATATTCCTGACTCCAAGCTGCCTGCATAGCTAGGCTTTACCGTCAGATATCCCATGATCCGGCTGCTGATGGATTAGTGGCTGGCGCCAGAGGCGGCCCCTGGATCGTGTCTTAGGTCCACAGCCAGGGTCCATTCTGAGTGGTCGATGTCCTGCCTAGACCAGGTATCTGATCCTTTCGATATCACCTGGCAGGAGCGCTGACTCCATCGCTGGCCCTCGCCAGGTGCAATGACCTTGCTATCCCAGGCCCTGCAGACGTTAATGTGCAACAGGATGTAGGGAGCCTTGCTCTGATCTTCCCTAAAGTGATGCACAGCAGACCCCAATTTAGGTAACAACCCCATGAGCTCACCGCCAGACCCCTTGCCCCATAAAAGCTGGGATTTTTGGGGGGCGGAGCTGGGACTCCGCCCATCAGGACTGGGTGGAGAGTAGCTGCGGGGAATGGCTGCGTACCCACTGGACACTCACCCACCTGATCCCCCCGTCTGTAAGACACCCTCGACACAACTCTGCATCCTTTTCAGTCTGGAGGACGCATTACTGACCCTCCTCCATTTTCTAAAGCACCTGTTTAGGAAAATGTTCACATAGTTGGCCCTTGTTTGGAGTCTGGGAGCTGGGACCCTCCCATGAGGATTCTCAGGCATGGGGGGTGCCTGGGAGGGTGATTGGCGGAGGTGAGGGAGGGTAGCCTGGTAGGTGGGAGAAAAAGAGCTGAGGAAGTGTAACTGCTTTAAAAAAAAAACCCAAAAACCAAAAACCTGGGATCGTGTTCTGACAGAGCCGAAGAACGGAACCAAAGAGCAAGGTTAAGGGCAGCACAGACTCCAAGTGTATTTAGGGTGAGAATGAATCAAAAAGAAAAGACTCCCACGACCTGGGGGCTCCTTAAGGAGGAGGCCTGTTTAGACAATCATTCGATATATCAGGAGGGAGTTTATCAGTGGCCAAACACACTTCTGCAAGAGGCCCTTAGATTGGGGTCCTGATTTAGGGCAATTCAGGGATGGACCTATTTATTCTGTTTCCTGCAGAAGAGAGAACTTCAGTTGTCAGGAGGGGACACTGGTGAAAAAGAGTAAAGATAGAAATGCATAGTGGTCTAAGCGACATTCCAACAAACGTCGTCCTTAGAGCTGACTTCCCTAGGAGATGGACCCCAGGTGGGTTTTAATTCAATCAGGTCCTGGTCTTCCCCCCACCTCCACCCCCGCTCCGAGCGGAGGTCTCACGGTCAGAAGCAGCTAGACTAGAGATGTGGAGGGGGTTGCATTAGACCAATGAGGAGGAAACCTCACATGGGAGTCCTTTTTTTTTAATGTTTATTTATTTTTGAGAGACTGAGAGAGACAGAGCATGAGAGGGGGAGGGGCAGAGAGAGAGGGAGACAGAATGTGAAGCAGGTTCCAGGCTCCGAGCTGTCAGCTCAGAGCCCAATGCGGGGCTCGAACCCACGAACTGTGAGATCAGACCTGAGCCGAACTCGGACACTTAACCGACGGAGCCCCCCAGGCGCCCCAGGGGTCTTAAGTTTGACAGCCATTCTGGTGACTTAGGTGGCTGTCCGGTGTCCAAGACAGACAACTTTGAATAAGAATCAGAATAAAGAGAGGGCATCAACTTTCTGGGTCTTATTACCACTCTGGCCAGGGTTTCTAACTTTCTGCCTTTTCTCCTCCCCGTAGAGCAGCCATGGGCTAGAGGCTTGCAGCCTGAGCAATTGTCATGAAAGTGCTCCAATAAGACCATGCTCCTCGAAAGGGCACTGAAATGAGAGTAAAGAAGGAGGAGAGAAAGTATTCACCAAGTTTGCCCAAGGCTCAGAGTCCAGATGAAAAGATTCTCAGCCCCACGTAAGGGCACCCAAATTATGAAGTGGGACACGTGAGCAAATGGCTAATTCTCAAGAATTCTTGAGTCATAATTCTAGCATGGGGACAGGAGCCATGGGCAGAAAGAGCTGCACTGGGGTTGTGAGGAGTGACTGGTTACACACTTGGGGGTTAAGGATTGCGTAAATCTCTAAGGAATTTGGAAGCAAGGCTTTTTGGGACCTCTAGGGGCTCACTGCTGTTAAGGTTACTTTCAGTCTTTAATAAAACAAAAACATGAAGGCAGTTAAGGCACAGCCACGAGTCCCTCTAGGAAGGTCACACTCTGCGTGTTTCAGATGCGGACTGAAAAGCCCGAAGGAGATTTAATTTAAGCTGCATTTCTCTT
Organism: Cryptoprocta ferox; assembly: GCA_028646485.1. Classification (NCBI taxonomy): domain Eukaryota; kingdom Metazoa; phylum Chordata; class Mammalia; order Carnivora; family Eupleridae; genus Cryptoprocta; species Cryptoprocta ferox. The sequence goes on from CM053574.1 coordinate 4,689,950, forward strand.
GCCTCTGTTTGCCTCGTCACGAGGAGGTGGTCTCAGTCTAGCCTCAGCCTGATCCCACGGGGAATCTGGAGCCTAAGGGATGCCCTGTGTTGATTTCGCTGTGGGGCTGGCCTTTTGCGGCTCTGTCACCATGGGCTTAGGCTATGTCTGAGGCTGTGTGCAGGCACGGGGGAAGGGGGAGCAGTGAGCTGTTTGCAGGCAATACTCACAGCTGCTAAAGGGAGGTTGTAGGGCATCACCAGCGGCCACTCTGAGGGCTTTGGCTGGTCTAGGGTGACTAGGTTTTGGGGGGAAAAGGAGAAATGAGGCCAGTGGGGGAGACCAGTTGAAGACTATCAGTGAGCTTGGAGTTGATGCTGAAGACAGTAGGGAGCCCTGAGAGGATTGAGAGTGTAGGAGGAACACGGACAAGTTGGGTAGGGCTATCCTACGGTAGCCCCACCACATTCAGTAGGTAGCACACTCCGCATTAGCAGGGGTGATGCCTCCGGGGTTCTTCTAGGCTGATTTCTTCAATCTTGAATGTCCCTTGTTTTCCCCTTTGCTGGGAAAGACCTATGGGGTCAGGCTTACACAAGTCATGTGGCTAGAAACTGCATTTCCTCTACCCATATCCTTCCTCTCCTCCCTCTAAGGCTGTCCCCAGACCTGTAGGATCTCTGAAGTGCAGATTTTATAGCCTTGGTCGACTGTTTGGGGTTTAATAGACGGTGAGTAGCACCTTGTGATCCTCCATCCCTGACTAGGATCCCAGACCCCATCTGTTGGTAGAATAACTAGGCTCCCCCAACATCCCCCTCCCCATCACCTTGTCCACATCCAAATCCTTTGAATCTGTGAATCTGTGACCTTACACAGTAAACTGGGGCTTTGCAGTTGGGATTAAGTTAAGGATCTCGAGATGGGGGATTATTCAGGATTGTCTGGACAAGTGGGTATAATGTAGTCACGAGGGCCCTCGTGGGAGGGAGGAGGGTCAGAGAGAGAATGAAAGAGGGAGTTTGAGAGAGGGAGGGAGGCTGTGAAGACAGAGGAAGGGAGGAAGGGACCTTGAGCCAAGGGATGTGGGCAGACTCCAGAAACTGGAAAAGACAAGGAATAGATTTCCCCTCGGGCCTCCAGAAGGAATGCAGCTCCATTGACATCTTGATTTCAGGCCCCTAAGTCTCCCTTGGGACTCTGACTTCCAGACCTGCAGTGTAATGTACCTGTGTCATTGCAAACAGCTGTTTGCGGTGCTTTGCTATGGTGGGGGTGGGGGTGAGGCAGGGAAGTCACGTGGCCTCATCCCCCGCCTATCCCCATTCTGAATGTCAACTCCTTCTGTTTCAGACTCCCCCGCTCACCAGGCGTTTCCCCGGTTCTGCTGTTCCTGCTTCCTAAATTTCTCTCTGTCTCCACACCCCTTGCCCTAGACCAGACCATCTCACTGTTCTCTCTTGTGGATGCAGCCCCAGCCTTCCCAGGGGAGGGGGCTCCTGCCTGAGTCCCGGGCATGGCTGTCATAAAGCCCCAGTCTGCCCCTCACTACCTTGCTGAAATTCCTTCTGATGCCCTGACGATCAAGTCCAAGTCCAAACTCACCTGCATTAGAAAGTTTTGCATGACTCCCATTCAGACATTCGCTGGCACCAGGGCTCCTATGAGTAGCTGTGACAATCTAGTATAGCAAGAGAACAATAATGGTGATAACAGCAAATGTTACTGAGCCAGGCAGTATTTTGTGCTTTTGTTACATTAAACCTCAAACCCTATGAAGTTGGTATTGTCCTCATTTGGCTGATGGGAAAAATTGCTTCTAGGTAGACCAGTTGTCTCTTGCTGCATAATCTACCCCTCCAAAATTGGAAGCTTTAGACAAGGTTGTATTTTCTTGTAGTTTCTGAGGGTCAGGGAATCTGGAGGTGGCTCAGCTGGGTGGTTCCGGATCAGGGTCCCCCCATGAGGTCACAGTCAAGCCGTTGGCCACAAACCTCATTTCTTCCTCATGCGGGGTGACTGGCTTCCCCCGGTGACTGACCTCACAAGGAGGGAGCAAGCAGGAAGCCACAGTGACCCTCTCACCTCAGATGTTTCAGATGCTACAGTGTCACATGCTCCTTTTCCTGTTGAATAAGTCCCACGCACACCCAAGGACAGCTTTCCCTCTTGAAGGGAAGAGTATCAAAGAATTTGCGAATGTAAGTTAAAGCCACTGCATTTGTCTGTCTGCCTCTAGTGTCCACGCTCTGGACGCACTGAACAAGGATTGTAGAAGAATGTGCAAGTCCCAGAAATTGCTCCCAGTTGGTGGGATTACCCTACGTGATAGCACGCCCTCCACAGCGATCCTTTGGGACATGGCCCTTTGTTACCCTTGTTCTCCAGATGAAGAAACCGAGGCCCAGAGAGGCAGGTCACTTGCCAAAGTCACTTTGAGAACACATCGGAGTCAGGACTTGATCCTAGGTCTGATTCTAGCTCTTGTGGCTGCCATAGCCAATGCCTGGAGGTTTTTCCTCCATGTCATGCATAGACACGTCACATGTGCCCACTCCGCAGATGCACACGTCAGCCCCACGAAGTGGATCCTATTACTATTGGGCCAATTTTACAAATGGGAATGTTGAGGCACAGAAAGACTAAGAACATGACAAGTGAGCGGAGGAGATGGGATTCAAACTCCTGGTGATTTGGTTCTAGGGTCTGTTTGTTCCCCAGAGCTTCTCCGTAACACAACACAGCTCTTGTTTACCCTCTTGCTTGGAATTTGCTGTGTGTCTGTGCTGCTCTTGACTGTGGCCTCACTGGGCAGGGTCCCTTGATGCACACACAGGGGGCCACTGATGAGTCTTCTCAGTGATCATAACTCCAAGGGGGTATTTTGCTTTGCATAGAGCAAAAGGGAGAATGCAGAAACAGGTGGGGCTTTTCTTCTCAAGAACTTGGGATTGGCTTTTGTGCCTCATTTTTTGCCTGTGGTAGACGCTTTTGGTGCCTACCCACACCCATAACCCTGAACGCCTCAGGGCACCCTAGACTGACATTAGTCAGTCAACAGGTACACTCAGGTCACGCCCATGCTCTCTGTTTGGTGGCCTGGCCCAAGGTATTGTGGATTGATGCAAGCCTCAATCCTTGACCGGCAGTAGCCAGTGGATAAATACCCCGGCTCCCTTGCCTCTCAGTTGAGGTCACTGAGACTGTTCTGGGCTGCCTTTCAGAGGTCCTGGTGAAATCAAGCTGCAATTTCTCATTGTGCAACTTGCTAGATGACACGGCCACTGGAGACCCTTTCCTGCCCCCATCTCCCTGCTCCCCTCCCCAGGTGTGGTTTCCTGGGGTCACCTCCCTGATAAACTACTTTCACTAGAATCCCAGTCTCAGCGTCTGCTTCTGGGGACCCTGGCTGAGGCATTACCAGACCTCTGTGTGTGAGATCGTGCACGCAGGTGTGTTGAGGCTGGGGATGGGGTGGGGGTGCTGCTGTGTTGGGGTCACATGTAGAAGAGCTGGAGACAGATGGAATGGTTCAAGGGCTAGGCCTTGGAGCCGGAGGATCTGGATTCAAATCTCGACTCCAACTGACCTTGGACAAGTCACAACCCCTCTCTCCATGCCTCACTTTCCTTTTTAATTTTAACATCTTACAAGATGGCTGGGGGTCAGAATCTCTACTTGATGATGTGGATGTGATGATGAAAGGGAATTTTGTTGGCCGTGTGTCTAGAACGGCACCTGGTCCGTGATGCCTGCGATGGCTGTCTGTGTGGGGCGTGCTGGGGAGAGATCTTTGAGTCTGGGCTTCACTTTGCTGGGAACCGATGGTGATAGCTCACTTATAGGTGCAGTGAAGGAAGGCTGAGAGGTCAGTGCTGGTGGGGAAAGAAAAGAAGCAAGAGTTGGGGGGATGGAGAGAGACCGGAGAGAGCAAGAACACGGCAAGACACCAGCCAGATCAACTTCTCTTCACGGTGGCGGAAAGAGAAAATTAGGGGTTTGCCACACTGTCCTCAGCTAGCAGCAATTCAGCAAAAAGGGCTGTCCTGCTCTGGCCGCGTTGAGCAATTGTGGCTCCGCCCCTCCCCTCTCCCCATATGCTCTGCTACTGAAAACCCAGAGAGCAGGGGAGAGGTTCCCTTCTTTGAATGACAGATGCACGGGACCATGAGGGACCTCAGCTTGCTCCTCTTATGGGGTGAGTGTGGGCTGAACGATTGTGGGAGGGTTGGGAGAAGCCTGCACTGGGAATAGGATCCAGGGAAAAGGGAAGACCAGGGGGCCTCCAGCCAGGGACCCCAATCCTAGGCTGGACACTAGCAACACCTTCTTTGTAGGATCTTTGACAAAAATCACTCAGCATAGGGAATTCCATCTGTCAGGCTAGACTTTCTTTATAGTCATCCATCTGACATGTATTTCGTGCAGTCATGAGTCTGATATCATAGTAGGAAGGGCAGGCAGAAGCGGAGCCACTACAATAATAGCAAACACCATTAGCACCGTTGTAAGTTCCTCAAATACTTTCACCAACCTCCTCCAATGCTGGGTCCCTAGTAGCCCCATTTTACAAAGGAGGAAACTGAGGCAAAAGAGGTCAAATGACTTGGCTAAGACTACTTAGCTAATAAGTACTACACTTTATCCCTTATCACTATGCTATCCTGTCCCAAATAATAACTAAACTAAAGCATTTCAGGCAGCGATAGTTCTATGAAAGAAGAGAGTGACCAGGGGTTATATTGAAGGGGGAAGTCAGGGAAGTCCTCTTGGAGGGGGTGATATTTCTGCTGAGCCATGAGCCATGAGATGGAGCCTTCCTGTCTCTTATTTTCCTTTCTTCAGGCGTCAGTTTGTACTGGTCTTGTTTATTGTCTCTGTTGTAGTTTTCTTCCTGTCTTTCAAGTGTTGGTCACTGGCTCAAATCTATGAATGTGGGACAGTGTTTCAAAAACCAGGTGTGGGCTTCCTCACCTGGGGTCCAGTGCATCTATTTGTGGAAGAGAAAACTTAAGCCCACAGAGATTAAATAACTTTCCTAAGGCCATGCAGTCAGTACCTAGTGAAGCCAGATTTTTAAGCCCAAGCATTTTGACTCCAGAGTTGGCATGCTTAAAATTGATGCTCTGTTGCCTCTAAAATAATTAACAAGCAAGAGAATTTCAGCTGGTGATAATGAACGGGAATGCTGGGATTTGGGGGCTGTGCGACCTGTTGACTGGCAGGCTTCATTAGAAGGAGCAGATAACTCGTGGACTCCAGATGCAGGAATGCCAAGTTGTCGCTTTGGCCTGTCTGCCCTGATATTAGCTCTAGTGCCTCTTATTCTTCCCTGAAGTTAATCAGCAAGAGGTGGTGATGATGTTATTGGTGGTGGGGGTAGAGGTGGTGGGTTGAGAGGGTGATGGTCATGGGGGTTGTGGAGGTGGGGGTTGGAAAAGAGCTAAGTGCTGGGGGGCTGCACTGCCTTTTAGTCGATTTTTTTAAGTTTATTTATTTTTGAGAGAGAGCATGGGGGAGGGACAAAGAGAGAGGGAGACAGAGAGAATCCCAAACAGGGATCAAACTCACAAACCTTGAGATCATGACCTGAGCTGAAATCAAGAGTCCGATGTTCAACTGATTGAGCCACTCAGGTGCTCCTAGGAAATATTTAAAAATCTAACCACCTGACAACCTATGCCATTTTAATGCTATAGATACACCATACATCTATTTATATATTTTATGTATCATTTCTATATATGTCTTATTTAAAAAAGTAAGATTCTTTTTCCATCTCTCTCCAAGAACCAAGTTTTGCCCACTTGGGGGAGATGTCATTTTTTTTATTGAGAGTACATGTCTTAATGTATGTGTTTTTTAAATGTTTTTAAATGTTTTTAAATTTATTTTTGAGAGAGAGAGAGAGACAGCGTGAGCAGGGGATGGACAGAGAGAGAGGGAGACACAGAATCCGAAGACAGGCTCCAGGCTCTGAGCTGTCAGCACAGAATCTGACCTGGGGCTCGAACCCACGAACCGTGAGATCACGACCCGAGCCAAAGTCGGATGCTTAACTGACTGAGCCACCCAGGCACCCCTTAATGTATGTTTTTAAAAATCAGCTGGAAGGTTTTTGTTTTGTCATTGAAAAGAAAATTAAGATGATATAAACAAAATAAAAACCATAAAGTGCAAAGAAGCAGGAATAACTTCTGTGAACATTATATGAAATATTGAATGTTTGTCACTCAGTTGGAATTTCTCATCTAGGCTCACCAAAACTGGAGTACTTTTTCAGATTGAGCTCACATTGCTTCTTGATGGTTCATTGTGTTTTTCTTTTCTTTGTTTATAGCGTGTTGTGGTTTATGCAGCTCGCGTATTTTCTCAACAAAATCAACGACAACTGGTAAGTTGGTCAAAGAGAGAGAATGTGTGGGAGGGTGTTTTCTGGGGAGGAGACCCTTCTGTCCCAGGAGGCTGAGCTGCAGCTGAACACTTGCTGGGAGCTACTTCGTGCCCAAGAAAGGGATAAATAATATCTGGGTCTCGTGGCTTCTGCTCTAGGCTCTTACCTATGCGGTCTTGCGTTCACTATGTGACCTCAGATAACGCACACAAAACCGCTCTGATTGTCACTTCCCTCAGCTATAAAATACAGATAGCAAGCGTTCCCATCTATGGGGATGTTGGAAGCTTAAATCAACTTGGGTTAGGTTAACTTGATTAACAACCTGGTATGTGTGATAAGAGCTTCATAAATGGTAGTGTGGTGGGAATGCATTTTTAAAATGTATTGTTTCCTTCTTCCACCTAAGCTCCCACTGGATGGAGAGAAAAAACATTGCAAGTTCTCAGTGTTCTCAGTGTCTCGGCTTCCTGGCGCCACCTTCTTTGGGAAACTCAGTCTATGCTGTACACATAGTTAATCTTTCCAATTTCCTACCACACTCTTGGTCCTCCCAAGATGGTGGCTGGGTGTTGGTAGAGGGGCAACTTATGGGATCTTGTGGCTGTCAAGGGTGGACTCTGGCTGGGGTGTGTTGACTACTGGTAGAGCATGGCCCCACCTTGCTTGTCTAGCACCCCTCTCAGCAGCTCTGCATTCCCCAGGGGTCCATGCAAGAGCTTCCGCTTTCTGTGTTCAGGCTATAGGAAACAAGAAGAGTTTTCTCAGAACCACCTACTACTACTTCCCTCTGTGGCTTCTAATCTTTGGCTCTCATGCCTTGTTGGATGTGATAGCCACAGAAAGCAAGCTAATCTTCTAGACTGGGAAATGCCACCTGGCTTTTGCTGGGAGGAGTCAGCCCCTAGTCTTGATAGCCCTAAATTCACCCATTCCTATGCGGAATTTTCTGAGGTGAGGCGGCAGAGGAGAAGGGCTTCTGGTGGGTCCTTCTCATCTCCTCTGTTTATTAGCTTCCCACAGTTTTTTCTCTCCCGTTGTGATAGGTATTTGCTTTACGCCATGGATTAATGAAAACTCTACCTTCCAGTCCTCCAAACCTGGCTCCTGCAAAATGTTTTTATTGAGTTATGATTGACATATAACAATCTATGTAAGTTTAAGGTGAACACGTGTTGACTTGATACACACATATATTGAGAAATGACTATAACCATGGTGTCCACTAACATCTTCATCACCTCACATACCTGGTTTTTTTTTTTTTTTTTGGTGAAGATATTTAAGATCTACTCATAGCAACTACCAAGCATATACTACAGTATTATTTTGTTTTTAAATGTTTATTTTTTTTGAGAGTGTGTGCACGTGTGCGTGTGAGCAGGGGAGGGGCAGAGACAGAGAGGATCCGAAGTGGGCTCTGGGCTGTCAGCAGAGAGACTGATGCCGGGCTCGAACTCAGACCCATGAACCGAGATCTGAGCTGAAGTTGGACGCTTAACCGACTGAGTCACCCAGGTGCCCCTATAATACAGTATTGTTAACTAGAGTCGCCATGCTGTATACTGGATCCCCCAAAATCATTCATCTTATCAGGCTTTCTTTCAAGACTATTGTCTTGCTGGGAACCCAAACAGCTAGTCTGGTAATTAAAACCGGAACATTACTGTTTCGCTTTCATCGTGTGTCTGCTGCTAAGACATCTTACTTTTTTCCTGAACAAGATGAAATCCTTTGGCAGAATGTGTTGGGGGAGTAGGTTCACATCCATATAAGTGGAAAAGAGAAAATCATATATTTCCAAAAGGGTCACCTTAATTTTAAAAAATGATCATTATTATTGATTCCAGAAAGCCCTTGGCTAGTGAGGAAGTCCTTGTGTTAATCTCCACAGCTCTGGGACCTAGCCCAGGTCTGATACAGGGCAGGCAAGTTGGGTAGATAAATGAAAGAATGTGTGCCCCACATAGTGTGAGAGACGTTATAGTGGAGGTATGTACAAGGAATTTGTAAGTGAGAATTTAAAAGGCTTAACATTTGAGAAAACTGGGCACTATTGGGATTAAAGATGCATAAACACAGGATGTTAACTGCGATAGTTCATCAGAGTGCACGCTTATGGTATTTGTGCTTCTCTCTCTCTATTATACTTAATAAAATATTTTAAAAAATGCATATGCACTTTGGGGCGCCTGGGGGGCTCAGTTGGTTAAGCATCCCACTTCGGCTCAGGTCATGATCTCACCATTCCAGAGTTCGAGCCCCATGTCAGGCTCTGTGCTGACAGCTCAGAGCCTGGAGCCTGCTTCGGATTCTGTGTCTCCCTCTCTCTCTGCCCCTCCCATGCTCATGCTCTCTCTCTCAAAAATAAACATTAAAAAAATTTTAAATGCATATATATGTTGACACAAATTCCTAATCCAGAAATTTATTCCAAAAAGATATTCGTATAATGTACAGAGATACCTCCCCATAGACTCTAGGATGTGTACTTAGACTATTTTGGTAACAACTTGGAACAAACAATGTTTACACGAGGGGACTGGTTGAATAAAATGTTGTGTTTGTTAGAGTAACCCTAGCTACTGTAACAAACCCAAAACTCTCCTTAATACAAAGACATTTAATTTTTGTGTGTGTAAGAATCCAATGTGGATATTTCTGGTCAGTGGGTGGCTTTCCTCCAAGCCATAATTCAGAGACCCGGACTCCTTCTGTCATGTGGCTCAGCCGTGCTAGGGTCTTGGAGTCTTCTGCAGACCGTGGGAGAAGGAAAAAAGAACAGCGGAGAATGCACACCCACTTTATAAAAATCCAGTGCTGGCAATGATACACACTGTATTTGTTCAAGGTCATATGACCATACCTGGACACCAGCTGGGAAATGCAGTCGGTGGTTGGACAGCTGCCTGGCAGTGACAGTTCCACACCATGGAAGGGGAGTGTGGAGTCTCTGCTTGATTTTTGGCTACAAGCCATCTCTGTCAGAGTCACGGCCTATGGACACAATGGAAGGCACACAGATGTTCAAAAGCATGAGTTACGTCTGTATGGACTGATCTGGAAAGTTGCCCCAAACATATTCTTCTCTTAATTTTTATTATAGAAACATTTGAGCCTTCAAAGTTAGGGTAAATAGTGTAACAAACTCCCATGTACCCATCACCCAGCTTCTGTACTTGACAAATGTTGCTTCTCTTGGTTTGCAAGACCTACCCTAAGTGAAAAAGCAAGTCGTAATACAACCGTATCATCCAACCAACAGGATTTTCTGTGATGATGGACATATTCTGGATCTATGGTAACCACAAATCATAAGTCGCTAGTGAGCAACTGAAATAGGGCTAAGAGGACTGAAGGATGGAATGTTTCCTTTAAAAACATTTTTTTTTAGATTTAAATGCAAACAGCCATATATGATTAGTAGCTACTGCTGTGGAGAAGCACAGTAGGTCGTATATTGTACGATCCCATCTGTGTTCAAAAAATTGTGTGAATTTATAAATTTGTCTGTATTTAATAATATATTTGCACGACTGAGCCTTTGAATAGGACCCATGTTTGAGGGGATTCACTCTAAGCTTTTGACAAGGGTTACCTCTGGGCATAAGGGTGGGGGACTGAGAGATCTTCACTTTCACTTTATATACTTCTGCAGTGATTGAGGTTTTCTTTTTTTAAAAACTTTTTAACATTTATTTATTATTTTTGAGAGACAGACAGAACATGAGTGGGGGAGGGTCAGAGAGAGGGGGAGACACAGAATCAGAAGCAGGCTCCAGGCTCAGAGCTGTCAGCACAGAGCCCAACGCGGGGCTCGAACTCCCAAACTGTGAGATCATGACCTGAGCCAAGGTTGGACGTTTAACCGACTGAGCCACCCAGGCGCCCTGAGGTCTTCTTTTACAAGCACTTATTACCTTCCTAGAAAAAGATGCAAACAAAACGAAAAGGTACCAAAATATGGGTTACCATCTGCTTTTGGTCTGTAGAGGCAGAGCCTGATGAGAGGATTCTTGTGTGAGTCATTTACTGAGGGAGGGCTGTCAGGAGACACTTGCAGGGGGGGCGAGGGACGTGGGACAGAGCAGGGACAGACATAGCCACACGGAAGGTGTTTGGGGACAGCCTCGGCCCCAGCCTGGTCTCACAGGCAGCCCTGGAGCATGAAGTGCACCCCAGAGGTTCACCTGCTCAGAGGCAAGGGGGAGGCTTGCTGCTACGTTCTAGCATCTGTCTGCCGGTCAATATAGGTACGCCAACCCGGTAACGCAGATGGCGGGTGCCAAGAGCGACCACCATCCTACCCCCTCCTGACCTGGCAAGATGGGAAGAACTCCTGAGCTGGTGCAGGTGAATGCCCAGGAAGAGACTGGTACCTGCTGCTGCTTTTGTATCTTGCTCTGCTGAATCACTGTCATTCAGGGAAATACAGGGCCTGGCTGGCTCCCGATGGCTTCTCGTTCCTCTGCCTATTCACGCGTGCTGATAGAGAGACCCTCCTCCCCCGACGGAAGGCAGTTAGCCCTTGGTCAAGCACCTCCGTCTCTCAGTTTTGTCATCTGATTAATGGGTGTAGCGGTGAACCTCACCCAATGTAATGGGATAGTTGTGAGGATTCCACTCCACACGTAGTTGTTAAGAGGTGGGCTCTGGAGTCACATTTCCTGGGTTTGGATCTTGGTTCCGGTGCGCAAGTACTGCAGTAAATCCCCTGAGACTTCGGTTTCCATGAAAACGGAGGGTAAGAGGGGTTAATACAGGTGTCAGCCCTCCCGCTTCTCAGAGAAACGTAAATGATCTGGTTCTTCCTGGCGGGGCCAAAGCCGGGAGCCAAGGAGCAGGCCCCGTCAGGGCAGCGACCAGGGTCCCTGGACGCACTGCCAACCTGCACTCCTTCTACTCATTCTACTTACTCTTCTTTTGCATTCTGACCTGTTGTGTGACCTGGACAGGCTACACAGGCTCGCCTGGGCATCAGTTTGCACATGTGTAAAATGGAGTCCTAATGTTTACCTTGAAGAAGGGTGACCAACTGTCCTGGCTTGCCTCCAACCAGGAAGGGGGTTCCCAGGGCTCTGGACTTTGCTAACACCAGGAGAGTCCTGGGAAAACCCGGATCTCTAGGTTGACCCACCTGGAAACATTATTGTGGGGAAATGCACGGAAGGGGGCTGCAGAAGGCTGCTTGGGAGGCACCAATGAAACAGAAGCTCTACTTATATTTTTAAAAGTATTTTTGCCACTTGGAGTTTCCTTTCATGCTTTGGGTCAGTTAAGTGATCACCCGTTAAGTTGTTTTGTTCATGATTGAGGATCATGTATCTCTCTCAGGTGGATTTTTTTTAGATTTATTTTTATGTTTTATTTATTTTTGAAAGAGAGAGAGAGACAGCATGAGCAGGGGACGGAAAGAGAGAGAGGGAGACACAGAATCTGAAGACAGGCTCCAGGCTCTGAGCTGTCAGCACAGATCCTGATGCGGGGCTCGAACTCATGAACTGTGAGGTCATGACCTGAGCCAAAGTCGGACGCTCAACCAACTGAGCCACCCAGGCGCCCCTCAGGTGGGTTTTTGAAGGGGCCTCTTCTCTGGTCTCCTGGCTTCTTGCCTTTGCAGAGGCCATCAGACGACCCGAGTCAGGTCCTGCCCGCCTCTGGCCACAGCCTCCCAGGGCTCCCACCTCCCTGGGGTAACAGCCCAAGTCCTCCCTGAGGCCCCCAAGGCCCTATAGGACCTGCCTCATTCCCGCCCTTCCCTGCCGACATCCCTCACTCCCCCTTGCTTGCTCTGGTCCAACCATACACACCTCCTCGCTGTTCCTCTAATATCCCAGGCCCAGTCCTGCCCCAGGACCTTTGCATGAGCTGTGCCCTCTGTTTGGGACTCTCGTGCCCTTTATATACACATGGTTCCCTCCCTCACATACTCTATTTTCAGCTCATGTGTCATCTTCTCAGCGACTACCCTAGTTTTGACATCAAATCCCTTGCCCTCACCTCTCCAGATTATCTGCTCTATGGAAGGTGGGGAATTTTGTGCATCTTATTCCACTGCTGAAACCACAGTGCCTGGAATAGTGCCTGACACACAGCAGGCAGTTTGCATTTGTCAAGAGTTATCCAGGGGCGCCCGGAGGGCTCAGTCGGTTAAGCCTCCGACTTCAGCTTAGGTCATGATCTCACAGTTCATGGGTTCTAGCCCCGCGTCGGGCTCTGTGCTGACAGCTCAGAGCCTGGAGCCTACTTCAGATTTTGTCTCCCTGTCTCTCTGCCCCTCCCCCCTCATGCTCTGTCTCTCTCTGTCTCAAAAATAAATAAAACATTTAAAAAATAATAAAAAAGACTTATCCAGAGAACCAGAACCAATAGGATGCATACATACAGGTAAAGATTTATTGTAAGGAGTCAGTTCATGCAATTAGGGAGGGCTAGCAAGTCCCGAGATCCTGGGGGTGACACACACAAGTCCTGAGACTGGAAAGCATTTGGGAAACTGAGCAAAGGTGAGCATGGTTGATGGGACGAGGCAGGAGAGGTTGCCAGGTGCCCAGTCCCTTGGGTTGTGGTTCCGGTTTGGGGCAGTTTTGAGTTGTTGGCAAGGGAAGAGGGTAATGGAAAGCTCAGATGAGACACCGCAAGTGATAACGTGCCGGAAGTCTGCAAAGCACTGGGCAGCCTCTGCAGATGAAAGAGGAAGCTGTTAACAAGAAAAGAGATACACTTGAGGGGCCGGTGCAGGGAAGGGAAATAAACAAGGCATGTTGTAGGAAGTGCAGAGCCTGACTCGCAAGTCCCTGAGAACAATGCATCCCTTGGAGTTGTTGGGACTCTTTATAAAGCGCTTCCCCACCCTACCAATGGGTGTTGGCGTTACCTTCCATTCCTCTCTTTCTTTCACATCCTGCGTCCAACCCACTGGCAAATCCTGCTGACGTCACCTTCAGAACAAACCCTGGATCTCATGCCTTCCGCTGCTCTCAGCCGGGCTGCACCCGCCATCCTCGCTCACCTGGACAGGTGCAGTGCCCCCTCCCTGGTCATCCTGCCTCTGCCCCTCTGAGATCGTTCATTTTCCAACCAGAAGATCCTGTTAAAACCTCAGTTGTGCGGTGTGCTGCCTGTGCTCACACTCCCCATGGCTCCCGTCACTCTCTGATAGAAGGCCGAGGTATGACAGTAGTCTAGCCGGTCCCACACCGATCTGGCTGTGTCCACACCTCCCCTTCCCCACTGTGTGCTTTGCTCCAACCACACCGGCCTCCTGGTAATTCCACAAAACCACCAGGTGTGGTCCTGCCCCTGGGTCCTTCATGCATTTGTTGTTTCCTCTGCCCTAAGTACCTTTGTAGCTCACTCACCTCCCTCTGGTCTTTGTTCCAGTGGTACTTTCTCAGTGAGGTCTTCACTATTGAGCACCGGCTGTGTACCAGGCCCTGTTCTAGGCACTCAGCACACAGCAGTGAATGAGACAGGCATAAATCCCTGCCTTCCAGGAGCTCAAAGTCCATCAGGGAAACATTTAAAATAAGCAATTGCAAAAGTGTTTTACAAAGGATGGTCTTAGAAATTGCCTGAAAATTGATTCCATTTCCAGCCAGATCTACCTCTTCTTGGGTAGTGAAAATCACTCACTCCAGGTTTTGACAGGCCCAGGGCTGCCAGTCACCAGCTGTGTGTCCTTGGACAAGTTACTTAGCCTCACTGAGACTCAGTCTTCCACATCTGTATATTGGAAATTGTATGAGTTTCCTATAGCGGCTCTAACAAGTTGCCACAAACTTTACCTTACAGATCTGGAGGTCAGAAGTCCAAAGTGGGTCCCTCTTGGCTAAGATCAAGGTGTGAGCAGGGACGAGTTCCGTTCTGGAGGTTCTAGAAGATAATGTGTCTTTTTGCCTTTTCCAGCTTCTAGAGGTTACCTGGATTCCTTGGCTTGCGTCCCTCTTCCTCCATCTTCAAAGCTGGCAATGACTGGCCAAGTCTTTCTCACATTGTGTGACTTTGCCTTTCTTGGCTTCATCTTTTGGTTTTAAAGACCTTTGTGATTACACTGACCCTGTCCGCGTAATCCAGAATAACCTCTTCATCTCAGCATCAGCTAATTCCATGGGGATCCTCAGTTCCCTCCTGCCACACAGCACAGGCTCTGGGGGTAGGATGCGATCATCTCTGAGGACACCTGTGTGACCAACTGTGTGACGCTGGACGTCCAGCTTCAGCTCAGGTCATGATCTCACGGTTCGTTAGTTTGAGCCCCACATCAGGCTCTCTGCTGTCAGCGTCGAGCCCACATTGGATCCTCTGTCTCCCTCTCTCTATACCCTTCCTCTGCTCTCTCTTTCTTTCTCAAAAATAGTAAATAAACATTTACAAAAAGGATGTGATCGGGGCACATACACCTCAATGTTTATTGTGCTATCGACAATAGCCAAAGTATGGAAAGAGCCTGAATGTCCATCAACGGATGAATGGATAAAGAAGATGTGGTTCATCTATGCAATGGAGTAGTACTCGGCAATCAAAAAGAATGAAATCTTGCCATTTGCAACTACGTGGATGGAACTGGAGGGTATCGTGCTAAGTGAAAGTAATCAGAGAAAGACAAATATCATATGACTTCACTCATATGAGGACTTTAAGATACAAAACAGATGAACATAAGGGAAGGAAAGCAAAAATAATATAAAAACAGGGAGGGGGACAAAACATAAGAGACTCTTAAATATGGAGAACAAACAGGGTTACTGGGGGGTTTGTGGGGGGGGATGGGATAAATGGGTGAGGGGCATCAAGGAATCTACTCCTGAAATCATTGTTGCACCATATGCTAACTAACTTGGATGTAAATTTTTTAAATGATTTAAAAAAAAAAAAGGATGTGGTTGTCTTAGGAGGGGCCATTATTCTGCTGACCACAGGAATGATAGTATCAAATAAGTTTCTTCCTAATCACCTAGAAGCCTGCCTCTGCCTCTGGCTTTGTTCTGGAGCTCACGGTGTGGTGGGGGAAATGATTACTAGAAAGCTGACCATACAAATATTCAAGCAAATCTAATTATGATATGTGTCATAAAGAAGGAGCACAGGAGGCTATGGTGGGGGAGTACAGAACACAGGGGAGGCTTTTGGGGGGGGAAATGCCACTTAAGCAAGACATGAATAATGAGTATGAGCTGGCCAGGCAAAGCAGAGGCAAAGGGTATAGAATGCACAAAGGCCCTGTGGCAGGAAGTCTAGAAACGGAGAGTAACACGAGATGTGGTTTAAAGATGTGGTTGGGTCTGGTCACTAGGGCTCTGTGGGTCCTATTTAACTGATTTGGATTTTAATTCTGAGTGCAACAGGGAGCACTGTAGGCAGAGGTGGGGGTAGATGATCAAATGTGCATTCAGAGATGATTGCTATGTGGATAAGAGGTTATGGGGGACAACAGAGGACATAGGGACGTGGAAGCCATGACGAGCATGGCTGTGGTGATGGAGAAAAGTGGGCAGGTGCCAAATACTATTTGGGTAGAGAACCAACATGGCTTGGGGACCCACTGGGTGTGAGGGTGAGGGCTAAACAGGTAAACTGAGGTACAGAGAGGTGAAATCACTTGTCTCCCAGAGCTGGACTGGCTAGGATGTAGTTTCGACTGTTTCCATAGTAACCAAACAAGTTAGACATTTATTTCTTGGAAGTTCATTCTTCTTCTAAGTCTCTAACTTATAGGTGGAACAGAGTGACCGGGCTGGCCAGTCTGTGAGATCATTCCATCTCGTTGCCTCTCCATCCCTTGGCGTGGTGGTTTCCCAAACCATCATCCTCAGGGTTAAGGGTAGATCAGCCCCCTCTGTCCATGTTCCTGCACAGGAGGAAGGGGAAAAGTGAAGTGGACAACCTGTTTATTCTTTTTCTTAAAATTTTAAATGTTTATTTACTTTTGAGAGAGAGACGAAGACAGAGCACAAGCAGGGAAGGGGAAGAGAGAGGGAGACACAGAATCTGAAACAGGCTCCAGGCTCTGAGCTGTCAGCACAGAGCCCGACGTGGGGCTCAACCCCACGAACCATGAGATCATGACCTGAGCTGAAGTCAGACACTTAACCGACTGAGCCACCCAGGGGCCCCAATATGTTTATTTTTTTCAAGAGCATGGCCAAATGGTGCACATATCACTTCCACGCATGCCCATTGGCCAGAACTTCGTCACAGGAGTTGCAGGAGACCCTGGGAATTCAGTCTCTAACAGGATGGTCGTGTTACTAAAAGGAAGAGGGAGAGAGAGGTCTGCGAGGATAGCTGCGTTTCTCCACGTGGAGGTTCACTTCTGGGTCTTTAACCCAGGTCTTCCGTGCTCCAAAAGCTGAAATTTTGACTAAACTCTTGTGTCTAAATCTCTGATGCTCCTTATGTGGTCCATGGACCAGCAGCCTCAGCATCATTCAGGGGCTTGTGAGAAGTGCAGAATCTCAGGCCCCTTCCCAGACCTGCAGAATCAGCATCTTCTTTTTCCAGATCCGGGACGCAGGTGAGGCAGATGCTGTTGACAAGACCACACCTGGAGTAGCAAGTGTCAACATCAGTGCCTCTCACACTCTCATGTGTACACAGATTGCCCAGGAGTCTTGCTAAAATGCAGGTTCTCGTTCATCAGTTCTGGGGCAGGGGCCTGAGATGTTACATTTCCAGCAAACTCCCAAGCAGTGTCAATGCTCCTGACACATGAACTGCATTTGAAACAGGAGGATTCTAGGGTGTCCAAAGTCCTTGACAGCACTGAGCAGTTTCCCAAGACTGCTGTTACCACAAACCAGGGGGCTTAACACAACAAAACTCTATTTTCTTGCCGTTCTGGGGGTCAGAAGTCTGAATCAAGGTGTGCACGGGGCCATGCTTTCTCTGAAGGCTCTAAGGGAGAGTCTGATCTGTGCCTCTCTCCCAGCTGGGGTGGCTGGTTTTCCTCGGTGTGCCTTGGTTTGAAGGCGGATCACTCCAGTCTCTGCCTCTGTGGCCACGTGGTGTTTTCCCAGAGCCTGTCTGTGTCTCTCTCTTCTCCTTTTCTTATAAGTATGCCAATCATATCAGATTAAGGGACCACCCAACTCCAATAGGATCTCATCCCTCGCCTGGGTCTTACTTACATCTCCAGAGACCCTGTTTCCAAATAAGGTCACATTCTCAGGGTCCAGGATTTTGGGCTTCAGCACATTTGGTAGGAGAGGGAGGGTATATTTCAGCCCGCAACAGTCCCCTTCACTCTCTCATGCTGGTTCCCCTTGATGTCCACCCTGGAGCTCTCATTCAAGCTCTTCCTTCTGTGCTCCCCAGATGTGAATGAGTGTGAGGATACCACCGTGTGCCCGCCTTATGCGACCTGCACCAACACTGTGGATAGTTACTACTGCACTTGCAAAGAAGGCTTTCTGTCCAGCCACGGACTGATGCAGTTCAGGGGCCCAGGAGTGACCTGCAGAGGTGAGTATGCACCCCTTCAACCCTGCCGCCATTTTGTAGGATAATCAGGTGCAAGCTGGCTGAGCAGTGGATATAGGTACTATTTCTTTGTCCCAAACACTATTTTCTCCCTCTCCCACCCTGCTCCTTCTTATCTTTTTCTATAACAACAGTGATCCCTGAACACTAAAAATTCCAACCATTTGGAACTAGCATTAGGATGAAAATAAAAGTAAAAATTATGCCATTTGTCAATATCCAGAAATAACCACTGATTTCATTTTGGGAAATCTTGTGGTTGTCTCTATGTGAAGAAGACAAGAATTTCTAAAATTCACTGAGTACCAGGCCCCCAGTGAAGGGATTTATGCGCATTTGTACATTAAAGTGAGTGAAGGCATCATGATGATCTCCACTGTGCAGATGTGGAAACTGAGGCTTGGAGTGTGGAATGACCTGGTCGCGGTCGTGTGGTTGAACTGGCCTCCAACCCAGGTCTTTCCAACTCTCAAGGCAGTTTCTGAACCACGCTACCTATTTGCCACACTCTAGGTGTGAGGTGTTGGGGAAACGTATTTACCCTCTCTAACCTCAATGTTTCCATCTGCAGAATGAGTGTATAAGAAAGAGTACCTACCTCAAAGGATAGTTGGGAACATTAAGTGCAATAAAGTACGTAGTATGCTAGGCGCATGTATTCTCCCAAGAGCTGCTATTCACACAAGTAATAGAAACTGACATAATCCCCTGAATGAGGGACATTCTTTGTCTCTATTTCTTATACTTATATTCCAATTCTCTCCTTGACAGTCAAGATCTGACTGTGTCTCTGCATCAGACCCGGATCATCGAACTTTTTTCTGCAAAGGGCCAAATAGTAAACATTTTGGAGGTTGCAAGCTGTGTGATCTCTGTCATGACTGCTTAGTACTCCAGTCGAAGTGCAAAAGCAGCCATAGATGATATACAAATGGATGGATGTGGGTTTGTTCTAAAATAACTTTATTTTTTTATTTAACAACAAATGGTGTGCTGGATTTGACCCATGAGCTGTAGTTCACTGGGCTCTGAATAAGATCATTCATTTCTATTGTTGTAATATCCAGGGAGCCCTCAACTCCTTGTTTATCTTCGAGTTAGATTTCATGGGTCATTTGGTAAGCTACAGTAGTCCTGATAGACCCTGGGTTTTCAATTTGGGTTGAAATCAATATTCCCCATGTAGAAAATAATGGATACTATAGCAAGGATTTCATCCACTTTATGCCTTTGACCCAGGTTGGTGCCTAATACACTGTGAGTGTTCAATAGTTATTTGCTGAATTCTTTATATCAACTCCAGATTTAATCATCCATTTTCAGTTGTTTCTAATGTTTTACTGCTTCAGACAAAGGTGGGATGAACAATCCTATGATCTGATCTTGATGTCCTGAGGCAGCTCCTGAATTTGGTCAAGAAGTACAATTTTCTGGGAGGAGCTCTAAGAGACTTGCCTTGCGGCTATATTTGCATGACAAGTACATAGCAAGTGTTTAGGTGACATGGCTGACCAGGGCTGCAGGAGACTCGAGCTGGGCCTCCCCATGGGACCATGACTGCTCAATTTTAAGGGTCTCTCAAATACTCTGCAAATAATTCTTTATTACTACTCCTGGGTAGATACTTAATACATCAAACTGAAAACATCAAAACTGAGTACATCAAACGAATGACAATCATTTATTTTGTTCATAAACGTATCTGCCATTTGAGTTGAGTTCAGTGACTATGGCAGGTCTCTGTTCCATACAGTGTCAGATGAGTTGGCGCGAGTTGGGGCAAAGGATCCACTTTAAACAGAGCATACGCACAAGGCTGGTGAGCTGCTGCTGCCTTGGGCTGGCTGCTCCACCGGGGTCTAGGGAGGGGGCTCATGGTTTCCCATGTGAGCTGCTTTTTCACGGCTGGGTGGAATTCCTCACATATGGCAGCTAAGCTCCAAGAATGAGCATCTCAAGACAATAAGGAGGGGGTGCATAATCTTTATGACCTAGTGCCACCACTCTCAGAGTCCCAGCATGCTCAGATTCAACAGGAGGGAACATAGACCCCACTGCCTGCTGGAAGGAGTACGAATTCATTAAACAAAGGGAAGGGTATACGGCATGGAAGACATGGTTTCTGCCATCCTTGAAAATACAATCTGCTACACAAGATGAAGCAAATCTGTAACTCCAACTCTTTCTGTGTCCAGATATAGATGAATGTTCTCAAAACCCCCAAATATGTGGCCCCAACTCAATCTGCAGAAACCTGCTGGGGAGGTACAAGTGTAGCTGTTTGCCTGGCTTCTCTTCTCCCACTGGAGATGACTGGACCTCGGTCAAGCTGGGCCATTTCTCATGCAAAGGTAACTCTCTCAGACATGGGTCTTTGGTGGACAGTGACCACTGGGTGGTACATGTGTTTCTCACCTTAGACACACAATCTTTGGTCTGCACACTCTCCTCCACTGCTCCTCAGACATCAGTGAATGCCTCTCCAGTGGGGTCTGCCCAGAGCCTCCTGAGCACACCAACTCCTTGGGAAGCTCCAATTGTAGCTGCCATGTTGGATTCATCTCTCACAACTCGATCTGTGAAGTTATAGAGGGCCTGCTTTTCTTTCTGTGCCCACTCAATTAGTTAATAACCAGCTCACTTGGTGATCCTGTGAGGTAGAC
>CM053574.1:4710966-4734301 GCA_028646485.1 Cryptoprocta ferox
ACATTAGAAAAAATGACAGAGTGAGATATTGGGTATCTGGGGAAGGGTGTTCCAGGAGGGGGAACAGCAGGTACAAAGGCCTGGAGGCTGGATCCCAGTCAAGGTGCTAAGCTCTTCCCTACGTGTCTCAGTGTCTTCCCAACAACCTTATGGTATTAGTAGTGTTTTAGACCCATTTTACAGGAGGATCCTGATTCTCCATTGTGGTAGAACAACACTTCCAAGGTCAAATAGATAGGAAGTAGGGGAGTCAGGATCCGAACTGTGCTGAGGTGACTTCACATTCCGTGCTCTAACCATCATGCAATTCTGCCTCCAAATGAGGCTGTCACATCTGGCAGCCCAGGATGGGGGCTTGCATAGGGCCAGCATTGACTTAAGCCCAGATTCCCAGACTCTGTCTCAAGACAGCTCGGAAGCTGTTATACAAATTGTCCAGAACCAGACAGAGCCTAAATCCTGGTGTACCTTTCAAAGGCTGTGTGACTCTGCACACCTGTGAAGCCTCAGTTTCCTTATCTGAAAAAGCGGAGTAATGTTAGTGTGCACCTCACAGGGGTGCCATGAGCATTTGTTGAGGGGTCTTCTCAGCGCCTGTCAGAAAAAATGCTTGTTAGCAGTTAATTTTTTATTTTAGTTAACAAATACTTACCTCATACTTGTTATTCTCCAGGCTCTGTTCTGAGGCCTTCACCGATGACACCTTATTTAATGCTCCAAACTACCCTGTGGGGCGAGTACTATTATTATCCCTATCTTACACACAAGGGCACCAAGACAGGCAGAGGTGAACTACTTTGCCCAGTGCATTGCCAGCTCAGGGCCCCCAGAACAAGCCACTGCAGACAGGGTGGTTTCAACATTGAGAACTATTTTCTCTGCTTGTGGTGGCTGGACGTGTGCGACCACAGCCGGGTTCTGGAGACGGCTGTCCTCACTGCTTCCATTTGACTACTTTCATTCTGGGTCCTCACGGACAGTGAGCTCTGGTGTCTCTTCCTCTGGTTTTATGGGCACTAATCCCATCTTTTTTTAGGTGTTAATTTATTTATTTTTGAGAGAGAGAGAGAGAGAGAGAGAGAGAATACAGGAGTAGAGCAACAGAGAGCGAGAGAGGAAGAGAGAGGGAGAGAGAAAATCCCAAGCAGGCTCCACACTGTCAGCACAGATCCCAATGCTGGGCTTGAACTTACCAGCTGAGAGATCATGATCTGAACAGAAACCAAGAGTTGTTTGCTCAACTGACTGAGCCACCCAGGCGACCCAGGGCACTAATCCCACCTTAAGACCTCATCAACCTAATCATCTTGCAAAGGCCTCATGTCCAGATACCATCTCACTGAGTGTTTGCGGTTTAACGTATGAATCAGGAGGGACATAATTCACAGCCCACAGCACCCAGTAACACCCAGCCAATAGGGACAGAGCCAAGCTTTGAACCCAGGCTGTCCATGCTCTCAGCCCTCCACTTGAATGCCTCTCAGTTATTATTGTTGTAACAGTTTTTCTTAGGGAGAGGCCTTGGGGGCAAGTGAGTTCAAGGCAGAGGGAGCAGACAGTGAGTCTTCATGGACCAAAAGCAAGTCAGTGAATCTGGACCAGGAATTACTAAGAGATGAGAGAGGAAAGATGAGCTTGGTGAGCTTAGGTGGGTCCAGACTCTCAGAGTGTCATGTGTTCTAATGAAGAATTTGGATTTTTATCCCGAGGTGTGGAGAGCCTCATCACAAGATTCTTGTGGGTCAGAGTCATGGCTCTTTGTGCCTCCTTTCAGAGGTGTTTAGGACGCGTGAACAGAGCTGGGGAAACCACAGCCTTCAGTCAGGATGGGGCTGTGCACCGCCACCCTCAGGATCATCCTTTATCCTTTTGACGTAGCCTCATTTTCTGCTTAGATGTGGACGAATGTGCCAGGAACTCTACTCTTTGTGGCCTCAACTCCAACTGTACCAACACCCCGGGAGAATACCATTGCTCCTGCCTGCCTGGCTTCTTTTCACCTGTTGTCTGGACCCCTGAGAAACCAGAGGATTTCAGATGTACAGGTAATGCTCCCAGCCATGCTGTGACTTTTAATGGAGGTGAACATGCCCTAAACAGAGTGGTTACAAACATCCCTTTCTGCTTGCTCATGATTCTGTGGGTAACTGCATGGGTTTTGGGGGGCAGTGGGGTGTCTGGGAGGTCCAAAATGGCCTCACTTACATGGCTGTTAGTTGGTGCTGGTCTGTGAGTGGTAGCTCTGCTGGGCCCCTCGGTTTCCCTCATGGGCCTTCCTCATTGTCACTTGGGCTTCCTGAGAACATGGCAGCTGGTTTCCGGTAAGGGAAGCTGCAAGAGGAAGAAAGCAGAAACTGTGGGTTCTTGTAAGCTCTGGGCTTAAGTGCCAGAACATTCTCTTGCCGCATTCTCCTGGTCACAGTTATGGCACCAGCCTCTAGGCAAAAGAAGGGGAAGTTAACTCCCCAGATGGCTGGGCCAGCAACAAGTACATGCAGGAAATGAACAAACTGATGGTGGCGGCCTTTGGTTGATCTAACATACTGCAGAGCACATCTTATTTTCTTCACCCCCCAGGGGAAATGCATGCTTCTTTTCATTAAAAATGTTATATTTCTTTTCACCTTGACCTTCACTAGCTACTGACAATGCTAGAGGCAGAACAATAGTGAGGCAAATTTGAAAGGGACTTTAGAAATAGATTAACACAGCCCTCTGGTTTCTTAGG
Organism: Cryptoprocta ferox; assembly: GCA_028646485.1. Classification (NCBI taxonomy): domain Eukaryota; kingdom Metazoa; phylum Chordata; class Mammalia; order Carnivora; family Eupleridae; genus Cryptoprocta; species Cryptoprocta ferox. The sequence continues at coordinate 4,713,695 of CM053574.1, forward strand.
AATCTTTTCAGAGCCCCTATTTCAGTGAGATTATCATCTCTCTTATTTGTTTTACCTACTAACTAGGTTTCACTTTGCATGAAGTGAAAGCCTTCTTTGGCCAAAACGTTTTGAGAACCACCCACCTAGTCCAGTTCCATTTGCAAAATATAAATTCCATTTATGCGACTTTTAAAAATTATTCATTTGCTTATTTATTCATTTGTTCATTCATTTAAAGTTTATTTATTTATTTTAGAGAAAGGGAAAGAGAGAGAGCATGAGTGGGGGAGGGGCAGAGAGAGAGGGAGAGAGAGAATCCCAAGCAGGCTCCGCATTGATAGCACAGAGCCCAATGCGGGGCTCTAACTCACAAACTGTGAGATCATGACCTGAGCTGAAATCAAGAGTCAGATGCTTAACTGTCTGAGCCACCCAGGAGTCCTACTATTTGTGTTCTTTCTGACAAGAGTTCACCTAGCCAATGTTTAAGTGTGTCTGTAGGCGGGAAACTCACTGTTAAATAAGAAGCCCACTCCTCGGGTAGAGATGTTTTCTGTGATACCAAGAGGAGGATATCTTTGGCTTCTACCCACTAGATCACAGCAGTACACCCCCCTCCCCCAGCCCAGTCAGGACAACCAAAGATGTCTCCAGACATTGCCCCATGTCCCCTGGAGGAGATCGGTGTGCAAACTGCCCTAAGTTGAGAACCACTAGATAATAATAATAATAATAATAATAATAATAATAGAAATTTCTGACTTTCATAACCATCCAATATAGATATGCCTGGCCAGCGGGCAGCTTTTCTCCACATGGTTATATAGGGATCCGTTTCCTTGCATCTGTTGGTTCTTATATACCTGATGGCTTTGGAGTCCCTGGTTCAGTCAGTGATGGGGAAAGAGAGAGAAGGCACACCCACTTTGTAACCACCTTGGCCCGGAAGTGACAAATGTACGTGCTCACATTCCGTAAGTGAAAACTAGTCACATGTCCCAAAGCTAGATGCAGAAGATTCTGGGAAATGTCCCGGGTTAGGCCACCATTTTTTTTAGTGGCAACTCTATGCTTTGGAAGCATAGCGTTTGTAGGATTTCTAGCCAGCTCTGCCTCATGCCCATTCTCAACCCTACAGATATTGATGAGTGCCTTCACATGTGCCTTTCCAATGCGACATGCACCAACACCCCTGGGAGCTACTTCTGCACCTGCTTTCCTGGCTTTGCACCAAGCAATGGACAGCTAAACCTCACAGGCCAAGATGTGGAATGCAGAGGTGAGAAGAGGGGTGGCTGACTATCCCTGGAAAGAAGGATATCCTGGTTCTTCTGGGCTGTTTGATACTCTCAAGTTCTTTGCAGATATTGATGAGTGCTCCCAAGATCCATCACCATGTGGCCCCAATTCTGTCTGCACCAATGCCCCGGGCTCCTATAGCTGTAGCTGCATTGAGGGCTTTCGTCCCAATCCGGAAGGCTCCTTGAACTTCAGCTGCAAAAGTAATTATCTCCTTGTGCCTCTTGGCAATGGAATCTGTGTCTGTGTTTGGTTGTAGACTCCTCCATCTACCCAACCTCGGATCCTCCTCTTATCTTTACTTCATCCTCAATCCTCTGTTTTCTAATTTACTCATTCACTCACTGATTAATTCACTTATTTGATAAATTACTTTGGGAGGGCATCTATCAATTAATCAAACAGGCTCCTGCACTAGGTACTGAGAATTCAATCCTGGATGTGTTGAACATATTTGCCTTCATGCAGTTTATAGTGTAGGCAAGGCAGTAGAGAGCACACAAGTAATTATGTACTAACCACAATGAGTGTAACAATTGAACAATCATTGTGCACTTTGGAATGAGTAATGAGATATTTAATATGCACTGGGAAAGTGATATTTAAGCTGAAGCTTGAAGGAAGAGTAGGAATTATCCAGATGATGAGTGGAGATCTCAGTGGTCCAGGTTGTGGCATGTGCAAAGGCCCTGAGGCTAACACAGAGTTGAGGCATTGGTGTAATTAAGGAGGTGAGCAGAGTTCAGATCCTGGAGGAACTGGTAAGCCATGTGAAGAATTTTGGAGGTTTGGGGGGGTTTATTTTGTTTTGTTGTTGTTGTTGTTTTCTTTCTTTCTTTGTTTCTTTTTGCTGAGAACAATGGGAAATTGAACAGCTTATTTTTTTTATTGTGGATTACTTGATACATTAAAAATAGAGGTAGTTTATATGGAGACAACGAAGTATAATAATAAAACAAATATGTTGACATGAGAACTAGAATATCATCAATTTCATGTGTTTCATGCATGTTCCTTCCCTATTTCAACTTCCCTACTCCTCCCCAGAGAGGATTACTTGGAACTTTGTATTTATAATTCCCCTACTTAAAAAGAAATGACCTCCACGTATGTATCCCTAAACAATACTTTGTCTAGGTTTGTTTGTTTGTTTTTTGTTTTTGTTTTGTTTTGTTTGTTTTGTTTTATTTGCTTTGGAGCTCTATAAAAATGGCATCATGCTCTGTGTAGTCTTTTCCGACTTGCTCTTTTCACTCAGTATCCTGCTTCTCAGAGTCCCTGGTGTTTCTGTGCGTAGCCGTGGTTTGCTGATTTCCACGGTCATGTAATATGGTGATGAATAGATTTTAGACAGGGGATAATGAAATCATACTTGTGTTTTAATCATAGCTCTCTGTGGTTGAGCTTTGATTTGGCTGCTTTTATTTTCTTCCTAGGGATTCCCTTCAAGTGTAAGGAGGATGTGATACCCAACAATGTGGGGGTCCAGCAGTGCCAAGTGGGAGCATCAGGGAAGTCTGAATATGTAAGTATTTTTGAAGGTTCCTGGCTCTTGAGGTTCCTAGAGGACCCTCAAGTAGGACATTGTTTTGCAGCTTTAACAAAGGCCAACATAACATGGCCTAAATCATATAGCAGTTTACTTCTCTCTCTGTGATAGTCTGGGTGTTAGCTGTGGAGAGTTGATATGATGGTTCCATGAATGCTCTACCATCGGCAACACCAGCCCTTCTGCTTTGTTGTCCAAGATGGCTGTTCCAGCCCCTGCCATCACATCTGCATTCCAGCTGATGGGCAGGGGGGAGGGTGAAGTGAAAGGCATAGTTCTTCTCTTTAAGAGTATAACCTAGTATCACTTCTGCTTACACCTAAAGCTGAGAAGGGAGGACATTTGTCTATCTAAAACTTGGGAATTCTTTTCCAAATAGAAGAAAGGATGATGGAGTCTCATTACTAGTGAAGGTGCTGGTGCTATGCCTGTGTGATATGGGAGGGGTGATGCACAGCTCTTGGGCCAGGCACGAAGGAATTTGGACATACTGATTCTCTAATGAAGTTGTTCCAATGGCTAAAGCCTCCATGAGCATTTTCAGGAATTGATGTCATGATTTTTCAATATGAGCTTATAAATTAGCTTTGAAATTCCCGTGCACTTTAAAAAATTTTTTAACGTTTATTTATTTTTGAGAGACAGAGGGGGGTAGAGAGAGAGAGAGAGAGCACAGGTGAGGGAGGAGCAGAGAGAGAGGGAGACACAGAATCCGAAGCAGGCTCCAGGCTTCAAGCTGTCAGCACAGTGCCCAGTGTGGGGCTTGAACCTACGAACTGCAAGATCATGACCTGAGCTGAAGTCAGACACTTAAGCAACTGAGCCACCCAGGCACCCCTAAATCCCCACGCACTTTGGACCAATGTTTTTTGGAAAAATTTAGGTGATTTAGAAATTTAGGCGAAATACACCTAAAAATTGACCATTCCAACCACTTGTAAGTGTACAAGTCAGTGACATTCAGTATTCTCACAATGGTGTGCAGTCACTTCTATCTCTCAAACATTTTTATCCCCTCAAAAGAACCCCTATCCCCAACAACACTGTTCTCCAGTTCCTCTGGTGCCCAGCTCTTGGTAAATACTAATATGCTCTCTGTGTCCATCAGTTTGTGTATTCTGGATCTTTTATATAAATGTAATCATACAGTATGTGGAGGTTTGCCTGTGGCTTCCCTCACTGAGCACGATGTTTTCAAGGTTCATCCACATGGTAGCAGATGCCAGTGCTTCGCTCCCTTTTGTGGCTGAATCGTATTCCTTTCGGACCACTGGGTTTTTCTCACACATTTCCCCCATCTTTGACCCCACAAAGTAGTTTTGCTGTTTCTTTGCATTTGCTCCCTTTATTCACGGAAGAAAAAGGTACTGTGGTTCCAATTCTGCTTAAAAGGTGAGTTTCTATTTTCCCGAGGATTCTAGAGCCTTCTGACACCTTAGGAGTTTAAGACCACCCATATGGTGGTCTGGGTGGCCAATTTGTACTTCACACACTGAGGGATGGTTGGATAGGTGTTCAGAAATGTTCTTCCTCTGGGGCACAGGGTTCCTTCTGCACACTGGTGAATGCCACCTTCAGTGTTCTGGACAATGTCTGCGAGAACAAGACCACCGTGGTTTCTCTGAAGGTAACAGCAAAGTCTTCATAATTGTGTTTTGAGCTTCAAACCTCTTGGGGGGGACACTTCTTGTGTGGAGAGTCCTCTTTAGAACTAATGGCTTGAGTTAACATTTAATTTATTACAGTTGTCAGGTTTTAAAATTTAATGTACAGTAACATTCCCCTCTCTGTCTAGTGAGTTTTTTTTAATTTTAATTTTATTTGTGGGGGAGGGGCAGAGGGAGAGAGAGAATCTCAGGCAGGCTCCACACTTAGTGCAGAGCCTGATGCAGGACTTAATCCCACAACCCTGAGTTGGATGCTCAACCAACTGAGCTACCCAGGTGCACCCAGTTTTATGAGTTTTTTCAGCTGAGTAGATTTGTGTGGCCACCACCACAATCAGAATATAGAACAGTTCATTTTCTTCCCCAAACACTCCCTTGGGGTCCCCTGCATTGTTAGATGTTCTCTCCACCATCAGCCCCTATATATCCCATCTCTTCTCTGTCATTGGAATTTTGTCTTCTCAAGAATGTTATATAAATGGAATCACACAGGGTGTGGCTTCTTTCACTCAGCATAATGCCTCTGAGATTCATCTATAGTCTCAATTCTTGTTTTTTCTGCTATAAACATTCACGTACAGGTTGTGTCTGTGTCTGTGTTTGTGTGTGCGTGTGTCCCTGATTTTTCATTTCTCTGGGGTAAATACTTAGACGTGGGATTACTTGGTCCTTACAATGGTAGATTTTAAAACCTAGTTTTTCTTAAGACTATGTTGCACTTATGACTGTTGTTGTTTTATTTAAAACTTTGGTTGCTTTTGTACAAAAATAAGAATAATATTTTCCCTTGTCATTTGATTAATTTAAAATTAATTTATTGGGTATAACATAGTTGTCAATTAAACATGCATTCTATTCATAAGGTTTTTCAGACTGAATTTCCATAAGCGACAAACCTTTTGACACATTTAAATTCTCTCATTTTACACTGTGTTGATGCATATTCTTATTTCCCCCCAAATTTCAAATACCTACTGAGGAAGATTTACAGACCTAAAACCCGAAGTCACTATGCCTTCAAGGGATTTATAAATCCAATCAATCAAATGTATAAACATAATAATTCATATTTTTAAAATGTTCACAACCATTTATCAATAGCCACGTTCTCTGAAATTGTTCATATGAAACATATATTCATCTCACATCTAATTGCATTAGGCAGTGAACTCACGTGGTTAATCAGTTAGTTTCCCTTTCAATACCCCCTTCTTGGAGTATAACAAAGATCGCAAAACTTTATAAATCAAACACAGAAGTGATAACCCTGTGGAGTTTCAGTTTGCCTGCTAATTTTTTACTTTCCCAAGGAAATGAAATAAACTCCCCAGCTAAGAATAGATTTCACATCTTGAAAGGAGTTTTAAGATTTCCTCAGCTGTAGAATTGAGGACCACATTTTTCCAGGATGATTCTACCTGAACCTTTTCTGTATGTCGGTGGGGAGGGACCCCAAACTCACCTGGGATATGGTTATGTCCTGTTTGTCCAGAACAAACATCTCTCAAGTTACACCATCATCCATTTTTTACTGAAATTCTTTTCATGTTTTTCTGTCCAATTTGGATGGGTAAAACCTGGTATTCCCAGTCAGATTTCAGTTAATTTCCTTCCCCATATAACTGGAGTCAGTTGCTTTCTTCCTTGTATTTATTAAGTTGGGAATCCTTTTCATATATTTTTTTGTTGGGGTCAAAGTTGTTGCATAAGCCAGTTTATTGACAATAATCAATAAAAGGAATCATATTGACACTAATGTCAATATTATTATTGCTACTCTTTCCTTAACTCTATTCCTCTGACATAATCAATGTTAACATTTGGATGTGTCCCCATATCCCTTAACTTTGTGAATGCATGTCTAATACACACACACACACACACACTGAAGCCATTTAGAGAGCACTTACTAGAGGGATTCGGCCTCTGATGAGAGATGGCAAAGGTTCAAATCTTGCTTCTCTCACCTCCTATATGTGTTCTGTTTCCCCACAAATGGAAATAATAGTTTATACTTCATAGATTTCTTTCTATGAAGTTAACATATATAAAATACTTAATATCTGGCTCATAAGAAAGTATTAATTATTTTTATCTCTATGTGCCAGAAACATTAATATCGTAAATATAAAAATGTTAATGAAAATAATTGTTTTTTAAGTGAAATGAGATAATACCGATGTTATCCTGAATTTTGCCTTACTTAACAACGGCTCACCAACCTTTTTGTTTGTTAATATGTGTGTGTGTGTGTGTGATCATTGTTTTGTTAACAGCAGCCTACTATCCCGTGATTGGATTTAGTCATTTATTTAGCCAATCTGTTGGACATTTAGACTTTCCAACGTCTTGCTATCACAAACTATACTGAAATAAACATCCCTGGACATGATCCTTGCACAGTTTTTAAGCATTTCTTGGAGGATTAATTCCAGGAAGGGAAATGTCTGGGTCAGAGCTAGGTGTAAGCAGTGCTATTCCAGGTGCTGACTTAAAAGGCTACACCAGTTTGAGAGGGAGAGAGCGAGAAGGAGGGAGAGAGAGGGAGAGAGGGAAAGAGGGAGGCCGGGAGGGAGAAGAGCAGCTGTCTCAGGCTCAGGAGGAGAGGGAGAGGGGGCTCGTGCACAAACTCACCTTTCCTTGCAGAGTACGGCTGAGAGCTTTACCTCTGTGCTTGAACAAACATCCACGTGGTCCAACTTCACCAAAGAAGAGACATCCGCTCTGGTCACTGTCCTACTGGAGAGTGTGAAAAGCAGCACGCTGGCAGCTTTCCTGAAACCCTCAGCCAATGTGACTCAGACTGTTCAGACGCAACACTTAGGTGAGGAGGCAAGGTTACGTGTGGGTGCTGCTCTTGCGGGGAGGGGGGCGGCGTGGGCAATGCTGCGCCCCGTGGCTTCCCCGTATGCCATTTCCCCGGCTGTTTCAAACCTCAGAGCTCACAGAGAAGCAAGTCTCAGGGTAGTAACCGCCTCAGGGTAGTAACCGCATTTCTCATTTACTGAGAACCTGGCATTGAGTTAAGGGCGTGTGGGAGTGTATCACTGATTCATTCAACAGCTATCTGAGCCCCACGATGAGCAAAGATCTTATATATGAAATAGAGAGTGCTGTTGAGAAAAATAAGCTAAGTCAGCTAGAGAGGGTCAGGCTTGAGGGAAGCATTGCCAGCTAATGTGGTGTCATGAGGCCAAGTTTCGCTGGGGCAGGGCCCTAAGGGCATGGAGCTGTCTACATATTTGGAGAGAGAGCAAAAGTCCAGGAATACTTGGTGAGGCCAAGGAACAAAGAAGAGGCCAGTGTGGCCATAAAGCAGGAGAGAATCATAAAGGCTGTAGGAGATGTCAGAGAGGAAGGGGAGAGGTGGATTTTGTAGACAAATGTAGGGACTTAGGATTGTATTTGGAGTAAGACTGGGGTGGGTGTGGAACTGGAGAGTTTGAGAACAGCCGTGCCATTATCTGGCTTACATTTTAAAACTGGATACCGCCGGTTCCATCACCTATTTTGTTTTCGTGAGGACCCCTGTAATTAGTGCCATGTCACAGGTGAGAGACCTGAGGCTCAGAGAGGTTAAGTTGTTGGTTGTGTTTGCACAGCTGGTGCGTGGCAGAGCTGGATGCAGACTCTGAGCCCTTGTCCAATCTGCTGGGCTCGCCCAGCCCATTCCTATCTCCTTTGGCTTTGGAAAACTTGTCTCCATTTAGAGCAGCCAGAGGGTCAGGGCTCCGTTTCCTTCCATCTCTGTTGACCTCAACCCCAGCTTTCGCTGATGCACCCCTGAGGTATGAGAGCTCACTCCCGCGGCTCCACCTGGGTTTCTCATTGGTTTGCTACCATGGTCCTCCTATCAACCCACCCAGGGGCTCAAGGTCTTCCCCATGATGAGCCGGCCTTTTTTACTCTTTGCAACTAGGTACGTATAACTTTGTGGGACAAGAAACCGGACCCACTTTCTGGGGGACCTGGGGCAAAATTTCCCTGTCTCCTTTTAGAAATTGAAAGCAAGATCATCAGGGAAGAATGCACTGAAGAGAATATGATCTTTCACTTCAAAGCCAAAGGGAATGAGATGAAGATTGGGTGTTCTACTATCAAGGAATCTAGATCTGCAGGTACAGAGCTGCTCCTGAGAACCAGGGAGGGGGGCTACGGTGTATTCAATCAGCAAACACTTATCAGTCAACTCTTAGGTTCCAAGACAAGGGAGGTGAGACCAGCACCCTGGGGAAGCCAGATGTTAGATACATAAACACCTTCACAATAACGGAGTGTCAAGACCTTCACTGTCCAGTACAGTGACACTGGCCAAAACTGGCCATGTTTTGTTATCGAGCATGTGATATGTGGCCAGGCTGTACTTTAAAATCTGGTAAAATACACACCAGGTTCCAAAGTTTGGTACAAAAAAAAATGAAGGTTGGGAAAAATCTCATTCATATTTTTTATATGGATTATAGTTCAAAGGGATAATATTTTGCACGTACTGAGTTAACATATTATTGAAATTAATTTTACCTGGTTTTGCCTTTCGTGCAATCTGGCTACCTGAAAATTTAAAATGACCTGGGTGGTTCATATTATAATTCTGGTGGACAGCACTGATCTGTATCAGGGATGGGCAAGCTTGTCCTGTAGAGGGCAGATTAGTAAATGTTTTAGGCACTGAGGGCAATAGAGTCTCTCAGAGTGTAAAGAAGTTCATACATGATATGTAAATGAATGGGCGTGGCAGTGTTGCAGTAACACTTTCATTTACACCAAACAGGCAATGGCCAGATTGGTCTATGGGCCATTGTTTGGCACTCTCTGATCTATATGCTGTCTGGAGGGCTCAGGGAGCAGGCCTGGGACATCCCTGAAGACCACCAGCATTGAGAGGGGAAGCCAGATTAACCATCAATGTGGGGGGGTACTTATTCCCACTGCTCAGTTTGATTGTCCCTTAAAGACATAAATTCATATTTATTTTTTTTAAATGTTAATGTTTATTCATTTTGGAGGGAGACAGAGAGAGAGAGAGAGAGAGAACAAGCAGGGAAGGGGCAGAGAGAGAAGAAGACACAGAATCCGAAGCAGGCTCCAGGCTCTGAGCTGTCAGCACAGAGCCCGACGCGGGGCTCGAACCCACAAGCCGCAAGATCACAACCTGAGCCAAAGTCGGATGCTTAACCGACTGAGCCCCCCCAGCGCCACTATATTTATTTTTAAATGTAGCCAACATGTCTCCAGGGGGTAGCCTTGGTTCTGGTGAGGGTCATCAGCCTAGAAGTCAATTGGTTCTGTTGGTGCTGCAAGGCGCAGAACAGGCCCAGGGAGGCCCGGAGAGGCATGGGTATTAGCGTGTCTGTGTGTGTACATGTTGGGTCATCGATCATCACTACTGAGCAAATGATTCCTTTTTTTTTTTTTTTTTTTTTGCATTTGGGGAAAATCACAGGGACCACCGGGGTGGCTTTTGTCTCCTTTTCGGGGATCGAGTTGTTTTTAGATGAGAGCTTCTTCCAAGACCCTCAGACCCTCTTGACCAACCCCCAGAGGAAGCTGAAGATGAATTCTGATGTTGTGCAGGGCATCATGACTGGGGAGAGGCAAGACGGGTTCTCTGACCCAGTCATTTACACGCTGGAGAACATCGAGGTTAGTGAAGAGGTCCTCATGAGCCCCCGTCTGCCAGCTGAGAACACCTCACCCCACAGTGGGCTTAACTTTCACTTCTGATAGAGACCCATAAAGGTGTCAAGCTTCTAGCCAACTCACAGTTGCTAGCAACTTAAGACCATCTACAAAATCCACTTCCAGAGGATTGGGCTCTCATATATATGTTATAATATATATAGCATATATTATATATAGCAATGTAATATATAGCATATATCACATAGCACATATATAGTGTATATTATATAGCACATGTAATATATAGCATATATCATATAGCACGTATATAGTGTATATTATATAGCACATGTAATATATAGCATATATCACATAGCACGTATATAGTGTATATTATATAGCACATGTAATATACAGCATATAATATATAGCATATATAATATGTAGTACACATAATCATCCATTCATCACTGGGCAAGATTGGGCTCAGATTAAGTAATGTTGATGTGGGAACATTTACAGGGACTTTATTACATTAGCTATGACCAAGTCAGTGGTAGAGGCAGAGCTGGTATCCGAGACCTTTCTCTCCATCCTCACACACTGAAATATTACATTTCCCTCCATTCCCTCCCAAACATACCTGCATCTTCTTGCCCCAGATGAAGTTGGTCATACTGAATCCATTTGAGAGAGAGTCTCAGGTGACCAGAGCCTTTACATTTTCAGCCAAAGAAGCCGTTTGAGACGCCTATCTGTGTTTCCTGGGACACGGACATGAAAGGCGGCAGGTGGATACACTCTGGCTGTGTGATCCGTGAAACTTCTGAGATGCTCACTGTCTGCAGCTGTAACCGGATGATGAGCCTGGCCATCGTCATGGCCTCTGAGGGGCTCACGGTCAGTACTGACTCTCTGTGCTCTGGCTCTCCAAATCCGAGGGGGAAATATTGTGAATGAACATCCGTTGTGTGTCTCCCATGGCCTCGGGTGTTGTGGGGAGGAGTCATTGGGGAAGACCAGGTGTGCAATTCCTCTGCCCTTGGAGAATTCATAGTTTGACTGGGAAGCCATGACGTTCACATATAAAAGGAGAAATGGCCCTGAACAGGTTGATAATGACAGATCCCGTTTATAGAGCATATCCTGTGTTGGACCCTTTATTTTAAGGTAAATGTTTTCAGGCCATTTTATAGGATGGGGGCTGAGGCTCCTCCATAGCCCACTTACTCAGAAAACTAAGTGGGTGGAGATGAGACCTGAACCCAGGACAGTCTGGGTCCAGAGGTCTCTTTCCACAAAACCAAATAAATAGGGTGAGAAGTTGTGCTATAGGGATCCAGAAGTGTGTCAATGAGAGCTAGTGATGGGTCAGGGCAGGGATGGGTGAAGCGAGCCTTGGTGAGTGGGTGGACTCAGTGGAGGGTATGTAGTATGTTTCCTGCACAGCTGTGAGCATTTGAAGTATTTCCACTTAGTATCATTTAGCATATTCATCAGTGTCCTCTTTTAACGGATGAGGAAACTGAGGCACAGAGCAGCTAAGTGTCTTTCCCAAGCTCATACAACTAGGAACTGGCAGAACGATAGTCCGTTCTCTTCACCACTACATAGCAAAATCATAGGGAGTAGCTTGTGAGATGGTGCTTTGGGACATCTTCCCAGAAGGAACTGAAAATTTTTAAATCAGTTATGAATAATGGCATGGGGAAGGACTCAGAGTGCCATTGCTGCTCCCAGAAATCAGGGCATCCCTGAACGCCTGTGCGGCAGTGCTGGTTCAGTGCAGGAAACGGTAATCACTCTAGGTATTTCGAGCAGGGGACAGGATGGTCACAAAATCACAGGGAGGATGGAGGAGGTTGAGGTCAGGGGTTGCCCCTCTGGGTTTGGCTTCAAGATCACACTCTGCAGCTGTAATCCAGAGGTCAGAAATTGCTCCTGTCAGATCACCCCACCTGCACACAATGGAAGAAGGGACAGCTAGAGCACGGAGCCCAGCCATAGCTGGTGTTTCCCTCAATTCTGCCTTCCAAAACTCTCATGCATACATCTCACTGGAAAAACTAAAGGACACCCTACACCCAGGGGATTCTGGGAAATGTAGTTTGTAGACATTCTGCCGTAATATGCCATGGGGTGGGGCACAGGACAGGAGTGGGAATGGGTGTTTATGGAGGCCAAAGGATGATGATGGATGGTATCTCTTTCACTCTGAGGGTTGAAAGGAGAAAAGGTCCCCGAGCCCTTTCAGGAGTCTGGATAATTCTTTTTATTTTTTCCCTGCCTGGAGGGATGTTGGCCCCTCTCTGAATGGTGCTTCTGTTTCCTGACAGACGGAGTCCGCTTTGTACATCATTAGCCACGTGGGCTTGATCATCTCCCTGGTGTGTCTCGTCTTGGCCATTGCCACCTTCGTGCTGTGTCGTGCCATTCACAACCAGAACACCTACCTCCACCTGCACCTCTGCGTGTGCCTCTTCTTGGCCAAGTCTCTCTTCCTCGCTGGTGTAGACAAGACTGACAACCAGGTCTCATATCCCTCAGGCTGTGTCCTTGCCCAGCCCCATCATCTCCACATCCGCCCCTGCTCATCCTACCCAGTAATCTCTATGCTAGTTCCCACCTCAGGACCTTTGCACATGCTATACCCCCTTTTGATAATACTCGTTCCCCAATTCTTTACCTGGTTTACACATTCTTGTGATAGGTGTTCATTTAAAATCATTTCCCTGGCCATGTTATATATTGTGGTAGTTTCTCCTATTACTCTTTAAACCACTGGCCCTTACCTTGGATGATTCTTACTCCTAGGGGACACTCAGCAATATCTAGAGACATTATCAGTGGTTATCCCTGGGAGAGGGTGCTACTGACATCCAGTGGAGACTAGGGATGCTTCCAAACATCCTACAATCCATAGAAGAGCCCCACGAAAGAAAATAATCTGGCAATCGTGTTACAAATGTCAATAATGTCACAACTGAGAAACTCTACCCCTTTTGAGTCTATTTTGTTTCTTTCCCAGCTATTTGAAACTGTGTTGATTATTTGTCATTTTACTAGCTGTGTTTCTACCCCACCTCCGGCCCAACACACACACACACACACACACACACACACACACTGCACTGTGAGCCCCATAAGAGCAAGAACTTTGGCCAATTTACCCCTTATAACTATTCCAGAAACATAGTAGGTTCTTAGGGTTTTCCAGAAAGAGCACTATTGACATGTGGCCTGAGGGGATCATTCTTTGTGCATAACTCTCCCCCTCACTGTCACATGTTTAGCTTCCCAGACCCCCTCCCATCATTTGACCAGGAGTGAGCAACTTTTTATGTTTTAAATAAGCAGATATAAATATCTTTGGCTTTGCAGATCCTAGGTTCGTGCTAAAACAGCCATAGAAAATACAGAAATGGATGTGGCTTTGTGCCGATGAAACGTTATTTACAAAACAGGAAACGTTATTTACAAAACAGGCAGCCAGCCCCATGGCTATAGTGTGCTGACCCCCACACTCAACATCTTCAAACGTCTTCTGAAGTAGGGTGATCAGCTATCTGCTCTTCTCAAAGCTCTCCCAGTTTTAACACTGAAAAGTCACGTGTCCTGGGAAAACCCAGTCCTGGGCAAACCAGGACAGCTGGTGTCCCTACCAAAGGGATGAATGAGTGGGCTGTACTTGGGAATTCCAATCAAAGGAGTAGCCCCACTGTTGTCTGAGAACCTGCTCCTTGGAGGGGGCGGGGGTCCTGAGTGTGCACACTTCCCTTCTCCAGACGGGCTGCGCCATCATTGCAGGCTTCCTGCACTACCTTTTCCTCGCCTGCTTCTTCTGGATGCTGGTGGAGGCTGTGATGCTCTTCCTTATGGTCAGGAACCTGAAGGTGATGAATTACTTCAGCTCTCGCAACATCAAGATGTGGTACCTCTGTGCCTTTGGCTACGGGCTCCCAGGGCTGGTGGTGGCCGTCTCTGCCAGCGTGCACCCACAGGGCTACAGGATGCGTCATCAGTAAGTGCGACCCTCTCTCTCCCTGAATGCCCGGCCATCATGATTCATGATGATAATTATGTGAACAAGAAGAAGAACAGTAACAGTAGTGGTAATTGTGTCTACCATTTCTTGAGCTCTGTAGTTTTGTGGGTCTCAGGGCTGCCGTGGCCTGTTGCACAACTTGTACACTGCACAAATCCAGGAGCCACTGTTTGCACTATAGAATAGGTGAATGGTGGTGGTGTAACCAATGAAACTTGGTTGTGCAGTTTTAAAATCTGGATTCTAGAACCAACCTGCCTGCGTTTGAATCCTTGCTCCACGACCTTCTGGCTGCGCTCCCTTGGGCAAGTTACTTAACCTCTGTAGGCTTCCATTTCCTCACCCATACAACAGAGGCTAACAGCAATGCCTACATCATAGTGCTGTGAGAGTTAAATGAGTTATGATCTGCAAAACATTTAGAACGGTGTCTGTCACAGGGTAAAGCGCTAGACGCGCCACCACCACCACCATCATCATCATCATTACCATTGTCTGTTTTAGAGCAAGGTTTATCACATGGGTGCATGCGAGATGACTTTGGGTGCTATGCTGGTAAGTATCATTGAAAAATATTTTTGTATTTATCTTAAAGGACATCAGGGGGGGAAATGCCAGCATACCACCCAAACCCATATCATAGACATGAGTCCATTGTATACGTTAAAAAACATGAGTCAACTTCTAAAATCAGGTAGCTGACAGGGCAAGCAGTGTGTGGCTAGGGCAGAGACTAACTCACCGCGTCATATGACAGACTCTTGGGATGGTGGTGCTGTTCTAATTTACACATGAGGAAAGCAAGGCTGTCTTGTCATCACACTGAGAAAGGGCAGAGTGAGGACATGAATCTAGGTCTTCCCAATCCCAGGACCTATGCTCCTCACCCTGTGTCACAGGCATTGCTGAATTGTGGTCAGGGGACGAAATATCCAGGTTTCCTCCCTGCCTACTACTGATGGTTCATACTTCATGTGAGGCCGTGAGATAAGGGGTGAGGCAAAGGAATTCACAGTAAGTGAGCACTCAGCAAACCTAAATCCTGCAAACTTTACAAACATGTATTATCTCTGGTACTTCTCAAAAATCCCATGTGCGAGGACGAAGAGTCTCCATTGTGTACAGTGTAAATAGGGTCCCCCGGATTTGTGCAGTGTACAGCCTGTGCTGCTGCACATGGTGGTACCTAAAGTAACAGCTTAATAAACGGTAGCTTCGGAGGAAATAGAGGCTCAGCACAGTTGCCACACAGCTCGTGAATGTCCAAGCTGAGTTCAGATCTGACTGTCTTGTCAGGTGATGGTGCAAGGCCATCAGTGCGAGGCCATGAGGATGCCGTGTCCAATGTCCAGTAATATAAGCCCTGACACAGACCAGAGAAGGATGATAATATGTGGGAAAGTTCATGGAAGGCTTCCTGGAGGATGGAGAATTCGAATGAGCCTTGAAAGCTCTATTAATATGTACACAGGCAAAGAGGAAATGTGGTCGCAACATAGGTGAGGCCAATAGCTTGGCCAAGGGAGGGCTGAAGGTGTGTTTGGAGAACAGGTGGATAGGACTGAAAGATGGGGGGCGTGGGGCAGGGGCATGGAATTTGGAGAATCCCTTCCAGGTTTTGGGAACCACAGAACGTTTTGCAAGAGAGGGGTAGTATTGACATGGATGTGAGATGCCCTTAGGAAGAAGCACTGGGATGTGGGGAAGAGGAGGAGCAAATACGGGGTGCATGTCTGAGCAGGTGTGGCTGTGGGGAACAGGCTCCATCCAGTGGATGTCCCTGGGAACCTGTGTAGGGCATGTACCTCCAAATCCCACCCAGGGGGCACGTTTGACCATCTCCCTGCCAGCAGCCATTGGTCGAGGGGAAGAACTAATTCTCCAGGGCTTTCAGTCTGATGCCTCCAGGAGGGGATGCAGAGGCTGATAAGGGAATCGGCTAGCAGTTCCTGAAGCGGTGATTCCTGAAAGAACAGAGACAGCTGCTTCTGTGCGTTCTCCACCTTTTTATCTCTACGACGCGGAGACTCACGTTCCAGGGAGAGAACGTCTGGTTGGCCAAACTTGATTATTTTCCTTCTCTTGAGAGGACAAGGCACAACTTCTGCTAGAGGAATATCGGGTGATGTTCCTGAACGCGGCGGAGGGGTTGTCAGATAATAAAAACAGCAAGAATCTACTAGAGACATGATGGAAAGAGGCGATGCGTTCTCTCTTCCTTCTCGCCCTGCATTGCTTCCTCCCTTCATAGTGATGGAATGCCTCACCCATGCCAGGCTTTGCATTGACTGCGGGGTATTTGGAGCCGAACAAAAGCCCGAGGTCCAGATTCTCATACAGCTCATAGTCTGGAAGGGGGAGAAGGACAATTTTCAAGGAAACAAACACCACCATAATTTATGACACCGGTACATGCTATTAAAAAAAGAAGAAGAAGAAAGAAAGAAAGCAGCACACTCTGCTAGAGAAAGACTAGGGGTCGGGAGGGTCCCAAGTGGTTTTTCAGACGAGGTGACGTTCGAGCTGAGATTTGAATGACCAGGTGTGCCAGTAAAGAGGTCTGAACAGAGGGGAAGAGATTGCACAGGTTATGGGTTGAGGGCGAGCTCTGCACAGGGCGACAGGTGAGCATTTCAGGAACATTCATCCAGGAAGAAGGTCTGAAAGCAGACTCGCTGTGGTCCAAAGAAAACTGAACTGTCACCAGCCCCATCATGAGAGTTTTCATCTCAGGGTCGGCTTCCTATAATATCCTCTAGTAGTGCATTTGTTGGGGTGGGCAGGGGGAGTAATTGTAGGGTCAAGAATTAAACAGGCACCGACTCCTGTTTCTCTTTGTAGCTGCTGGCTGAACCCAAACAGAGCGTTCACCTGGAGTTTCCTGGGGCCGGTCTGCGTCATCATCACAGTAAGCAACTTGCTTGGTGCAGTGTGCCTGGCTGAGGTCAAACATCTTCTCTTCTGATCCCTGGTTCTTGAGATTTACATATTAGAGTGCAATTTCTTTGACTTGTGATTTTTTTTTTCCCTCTGCCAACATGCAAACCCCCTAGAGGGGAACACAATCTTATCTGTCTTTTGTGTTTCAGTACGAATGTGTCTATTGATGTCTTCTGAGGATAGATGTTGAATGAAAGAAAAGGAAGAAAGAAATTAAGAGAAATGGGTGGGTGGGGGATAGGGAGGAGAAAGAAAACAGTGGGATGGAAGAAAGGGAAGCCTAGAGATTGTTTTCAGCTTTATTGAGATGTAACTGACAAATAAAATTTGTATATCACAGACATAGTATCCACAGTGTCGCAAACTGGGTGGCTTAGAACAACAGAATTTGGCATCCTCCAGGAAACCTTCCTTGAACTTTCCCACTCCTAGTTTTGGAGGCTGGAAGTGTAAAATCGAGGGGTGGGCAGGGCTGTGTCCCCTCTGAAAGCCCAAGGGAAGGATCTGTTCCAGTCTTATTTTTTAATTTTTAGTGGGCAGGGGGAGAGCGGCAGAAGGGGTGGGGGGAGTGAGAGAGAGAGAGAGAGAGAGAGAGAGAGAGAGAGAGAGAGAGAATTCCAAGCAGGCTCCACCCTCAGCATAGAGCCTGATGTGGGGCTTGATCCCACAACCCTGGGATCATGACCTGAGCCTTAATCAAGTGTCAGTCGCTCAACCAACTGAGCCACCCAGGTGTCCCTCCATTCCAGTATTCTAACCAATACAACTGGTAGCCTCAGGAGTCCCTTGGCCTATAGATGTTTGGCTTTCTCTGTGCCTGTCTGCCTTGGTGTCCAAATTTGCCTGTTTTATAAGGCCATGTGGAATTAGCGCCTGCCCTAATGAGCTTATTTCAATTTGATCACCTCTGGTAAAGATGCCGTCTCCAAATAAGATCTATTCAGAGGTCCTGGGGGTTATGTCTTCAATAGTTCAACCCAAACAAGGCGCCGATCTTGATTCTAACTTCCCACATGCATCCGTATGGGGTGGAAAGCAGTGGAGATCACCCAAATGAGAACAAGTAAAGGCTATTTATTGCCTAGGAAGGGGTTGAGCACCATCACTTGCACTTAGTAGAGACTCAGAAGGAGGGAGAGGAGTGGGAAGGCTTTTTAGGGGAAAAGGGAAGGCTTCCGGTGTGCCTGATTGGAGGCTGTAGGCACTGGGACTCTATAGGCAGGGTAACGCAAAGCGGGGCATCCTGTGTGAATGCTTAGGGGAGCATATCGGCTTTTTCCTTTGGGCCCTAAGTTGGAAATGAGGGCAGAAATCAGGGAGGCTGTCAGCCAACAGTCAACAGCTGGTTGTTAAGGGTTGCTTACTGTAGGGCTTATTATCGGGCTTCCTGGAGTGGTTACCGCACACTGTGGGTTCTTGACACGTGGTCTGGCCATTGCCCATTTGTCTGCCCAATATCTCAGTCCTCTCTGCTTGACTTTGTAGATCAATTCCATCCTCCTGACTTGCACGTTGTGTATCTTGAGGCAGAAGCTTTCCAGCATCAATGCGGAAGTCTCGACACTCAAAGACACCAGGTGCAGTCCCTCCTTCCCTTTCTCTCTGCCAGTCTCCTTCATCCTTCCCACAAACATTCCCTGAGAACCTTTTTGTGTGCTTGGTCCTGTGCCCAGGACAGAACAGCGCAGTGTCTAGATCTGGGGTCTCAAACACCATGTCTGCAACTTATAAGCTCTATGACCTTAGGCAGGTTACACAACCTCTCTGAAACTGTTTCCTCATCTGTATACTGAGGCTATTAACATGGATGACTTAATGTGGCTTATGAAGCATTAATCCAGTTACTAAGAAGGGTGAGTATTTCATATATTGTAACCATTAATACATTTTCTAATATCCACTGTGCATAATTATATGTGCATATTTACAAAAACAGAAGCATACTATCTACTTAATTTTTAGAACCATTTTTCTCTTAATAATGTCATGAATATTTTTTCAATTTAATTAGAAATTCTTTGACAATAACATCTTATTTTTTGTAAACCATTTCAGTATAATAATGCAACACAACTTATTTAAATCATGCCTTATTCATGCACATCCAAGTTGTTTCTGTTTTGGGGGGACTAGGGGGATGGTTATTATAAGCAATGTGGTCTTGAACCTTTATAGATAGATCTTTTTCCACATCTGCGATTATTTGATCATAACAGTAGGCATGAAATTGCCTGAGCTAAAGGGCAGGTTGGATTGCCATACTTTTAGTATAATTGCAAATTGTTTTCCAGAAAATTTGTTTCCATTTGCCGGAGTGCGTGTTTACATACAGCTCTACCAACACTGGGGTTTATCATTTTTGTTATGTTTTGCTGATTGAATATGTGAAATATACAATTCTATTATTTTAGTTTTGTATATATTATTTTTATCTTACAAATGTGGGACATTTTCATATTCTTATAGACCATTTGTATTTTTAACTTCATCACTCAGCTAATCTTCATTTTAAGAACTACCAAAGTCAGGGGCACCTGGATGGCTCAGTCAGTTAGGTGTCCAATGTTGGCTCAGGTTATGATTTCACGGTTCCTGAGTTCAAGCCCCACATTTCGCTCTCTGCTCTCAGTGCAGAGCCTGCTTCAGATTCTCTGTCTTCCCCTCTCTCTGCCCCTCCCCATCTTGAATGTGCTATCAAAAACAAATAAACATTAAAAAAAAGAAATTACCAAAGGCAGACCTTGTCTAGGTTTTATTGTCAGGAACTATATGATGTCCTTTGCTTATTTTCCTCTCAGTGTCCAGTCCCTCATCCATCTTAAATTTTAAATACTTAAATATTTTTAAATTTTATATTTCAAATTTTATTTATTTTTCAATTTTTTTATTAACTTTATAGTTTATTGTCAGGTTGGTTTCCATATAACACCCAGTGCTCTTCCCCACAAGTGACCTCCGCCATGACCATCACACCACTTCCCCTTTCCCCTCCCCCTTCCCCCCTCAATTTGTTTTCAGTATTCAAGAGTCTCTTGTGCTTTGTCTCCCTCCCTCTCCCTAACTCTTTTTCCTCCTTCCCCTCCCCATGGTCCTCTGTTGGGTTTCTCCTGTTAGACCTATGAGTGAAAACATATGGTGTCTGTCCTTCTCCGCCTGACTTATTTCGCTTAGCATGACACCCTCAAGGTCCATCCACTTTGCTACGAATGGCCAGATTTCATTCTTTCTCATGGCCATGGAGTATTCCATTGTATAGATGAACCACATCTTCCTGATCCATTCATCAGTTGATGGACATTTAGGCTCTTTCCATGATTTGGCTATTGTTGAAAATGCTGCTATGAACATTGGGGTACATGTGCCCCTATGCATCAGCACTTCTGTATCCCTTGGGTAAATCCCCAACAGTGCTACTGCAGGGTCATAGGGGAGTTTTACTGATAGTTTTTTGAGGAACCTCCGCACTGTTTTCCAGAGCGGCTGTACCAGTTTACATTCCCACC
>CM053574.1:4742970-4796536 GCA_028646485.1 Cryptoprocta ferox
GGCTCAGGTCATGATCTCGCAGTTCGTGGGTTTGAGCCCCGCGTTGGGCTCTGTGCTGAACATTTGCTCAGAGCCTGGAGCCTGCTTCAGATTCTGTGTCTCCTTCTCTCTCTGCCCTTCCTCCATTCATGCTCTGTCTCTCTCTCTGTTTCTGAAAAATAAATAAAGGTAAAAAAATATTTTTAATAAATAAAATGAAATATTTGAAAAATTTTTTAATAAATAAATAAAAAGTACATTAAGAAAGTGTATGTAAGGGCAACACTTTTCTCTCTTGCCTCGGGCTCCACTGTGACCTGGCATAGCACTGGATATTTTGGATGTTTATCATGGGTTTTCTTACAATGATTCTTGTTGTTTTGAAATGTTGCATTGTAGTATTTCTCTTGATTCCTGAAGGGATTCCCTCCTTAAAAATTGCGCTGAGATTTTTCTCCTCACATTTGTGCTGGCCCTGACTGCGACTGTGACCGTTTGGGGGCAGATTTCCATTCAGGAAATGGGACAGCATCTTTGGCACCCTTTGCTTAGAAACACTTGGTTATTAATAACACTCTGTTAGTCACACCTGCCTACACATAAAGGGAAAGCCATAATGTGGCCATGACAATGTCTCATGCCTGAGGGTGACCCAGAACAGGTATGTCTGTTGTGAAATCTTTATTTTTTTTTTGCACTTGTCACATTCTTAACATCTTTCCAACTCATCAAGCCTTTTAAAAAAATTTTTAATGTTTTTATTTATTTTCTTAGAGAGAGAGACAGCATGAACAGGGGAGGGGCAGGGAGAGAGGGAGACACAGAATCGGAAGACAGGCTCCATGCTGTGAGCTGTCAGCACAGAGCCCTACGCGGGGCTCGAACCCACGAACCGTAAGATCATGACCTGAGCCGAAGTCGGACGTTCAACCGACTGAGCCCCCCAGGCGCCCCTCATCAAGCCTTTTTAAAAGCTTTCGTTTTGCACTGATGGTTGCACGGTTATCTGTGGTACACGTGTGCTATCATGTATTTGATCTGACCTTTGTCATCTCCAACTTTTCGGTATACACAATGCTATAAGGAATGTCATTGAGCTAAATTTAAAACAGTCTACTATTTAAATGCTTTTAAGAGTTAAGTAGCAGGTTGTGTGTGGAAAGAAGCTTGTATGTCTTCCTTAATGTCTGGTTGAAAAAAATATATAACTGTACCAAAGTCATCCAAACTTTCCCGAACCATGAAAAAAGTCATTAGAAACACAGTAATTTGCAGTTTACTTAAAGAGTACCCATAGAGAAGCTTTCCCTCATCAGTTCTGAGTCATCTGGTTACCTCCCTGCCTTAACCTTTCCATTCTATTGTGCCAAGGCTATCAACCTTTTGTTTGTTAATACTCAGGATGTTGGATTATAATCAGATGTTCATGTGTTTTGTCTCTGACTATCCTGTGAGTCCCATGTCTGATTTATCTCTGTATGCCTATGACTCAGCAGAAGACTGGGCTCACAGATCGAATCTATGATGTTTGTTGAATGAATGCGTCGAGAGCATTGTGTCCATCTGCTGTATGATAACAGGACACATAGGGGCTGATATTCTGGCCCCTGAAGGATAAGTTCTGGTTTTCCAAATCATGTCCTGCTCTTGCCCAACGACTGAAATGAGCCCCCTTTACATTCCAGGAACAACTCCGTGCTAATTCCATTACGAGCACTACTATTTCTAAAATGACAATAGGCGACTTAGGGCAGGTTTCCTAAAAGCAGAGCCTGAGACAGGGATTTGGGTATCCATGATTTATTGAGGGAGTGCTCTGGGAAGAGAGAAAGAGAGGCAAACAGGATGTGATAGGAGAGGGATGTAGGTTCAGCCCAATCGCACAGTGAGCTCTGATGCCTGTATTGCACCTCAGTGTTGCCCCCCCCCCCCCCGTGAGGCAAGGTGACCAGCCTTTCCTACCCCTGTGTCTATCAGCTCCTGGCTGCGTGATGCCCTCCTGGTGGTGGGAAGGTGCATTATAGCTCCTTGTTGGCTGAGGCCAGTCTGGAGAAAGGACAGCTGGCCTCAAAAAGGAGACTGAGGACCCACAACAACAATATCGACTACTTCGCCCCAACCCCATGACCATCAAATATGAAAAAGAAAAGTTGGATTAACCACTTAGATACTTGGGGTGCCTGGGTGGCTCAGTAGGTTGAGCATCTGCCTTCGGCTCAGGTCATGATCTCACGGTTCGTGGGTTCGAGCCCCGTGTCGGGCTCTGTGCTGACAGCTCAGAGCCTGGAGCCTGTCTCAGATTCTGTGTCTCCCTTTCTCTCTGCCTCTCCCCCATTCATGCTCTGTCTCTCTCTCTCTCTCTCTCAAAAATAAATAAAACATTTTAAAAAATAACTTAGATACTTGCTAGAAGGTCATTTTAATGAGATTTTGAACTGTGTTTCAACATGTTTGTTTCAAATGACGCTGCAGCTCCTTTAGACATTCGGGTAAAACCTTCCACTTACTAAAAGATCCTAGTGATGATTTTTATTGAGCCTAGAATTTAATGGTATCTACATTTCCAAAACTGCCTGTAATCAAGTGCTTTCATCTTTAAAAATAAGAAAGGCTTTAGAAGGAGACATTTCTTTTTTTAAAAAAATTTTTTGATGTTTATTTATTATTGAGACAGAGAGAAACAGAGCATGAATGGGGGAGGTGCAGAGAGAGAGGGAAACATAGAATCCAAAGCAGGCTCCAGGCTCTGAGCTGTCAGCACAGAGCCCAATGTGGGGCTCGAACCCACAAACCATGAGATCATGACCTGAGCCGAAGCTGGATGCTTAACCGACAGAGCTACCCAGGCGCCCCTAGAAGGAGACATTTCTAATGCTCATCCTGGGGGGAGGGGAGGGAGGGGATGCTTTCTCTTTGAAATCCTATGAGAGAGATTTTCGTCCCTGAATAGTACACCACTTTATAATTAGTATCCAATCTTTGTTATGTCTTATGTACATGACCTTATTTCATGAGTAATTCCCAACTTTGATAAAATTGTCCACTGTCTGTGCGGTTTGAAATTCTCAAACTGTGTCTGCCCGTGCATTAAATGTGGGCTGGCTCGATTTATGTATCTAGCTTTTTGACCACAGATCGTCTTCCTTCCTCTTCCCCATTTCTCAGAAAATTCCTCCTCGGGAGTTGGTGGGTGCTGCTAAAGTGGCTTCTGGTCTCTGCTCAGGATGTTTTTCCCCATCTTTCTCTACTTTGACCTCTTCGTCCAAGTTCCTCATAGGCTCTACCCTAGTATCTGTTCCGCCCGTCACAGCAATCCTCCCCCGTGCCAGGTCCAGTCCACAGAATGCCAAGGTTCATCCTGACCTGTGCAGCAAGGAAGAAGGTTCTCTCCCCAACTTGGGGCTGTCATTGTCTCCTGGGCCCCAGAGCTGCTGTACTTGGGCACAGAGTCACTTCTGACTCATAAACATGACACTGTCTAGCTACTTCCTTGTATCTCTTCGCTTAAGGGACCTGCAAGTACCCACATAGGTCTGCAGGACACACAGCGCTCTCCACCTTTTTGTCTTCTTTTTGCCTTCCAGTGGATCCTTCTCAGAACCTCCACACATATCAACTGGTGCAGGGAGTCATTTTGGAGGCATTGCTATGGTATAACATATCCAGTTGTTTACCAAAGTGTCTAAATTCTACCTCTCATCCAGCCCAAACACCCAACAAGTCATTGCTAAGAAAACTCAGGAGTCTTGGAGATGTTAAAGAATTTGTGCAAAGTCATGTATTCATCTTACAAATATTTATCAAGTCTCTACTCTCTGGAGACCGGGGCTCTGATACTAAGCAAGATGTGCATTGCCTTTCCTTTCATGGAATTTACATTCTAATGGCAGGGAGATTCAACAAACAAGAAAGTGAGATATTTGAAATCTTTATTTTTGCACTTGTCACACTGCAGACATCTTTTCGATGCATTAAATTTTTTAGGTTTTATTTTTCTGAGTAGGTTCGATGCCTCCCATTGATCCCTCCAAATGCATCCAGTTATCTGCCTGGACTGTTGACCCCTTTGGAGAATAATGATAAACTTCTTTGGCCACTGGCTTCCTATTGGTTTTGGCCAATGGGAAACACCAACAGGATATCAGAAAAAGGGAGGAGAGTGAGGTCAGAGTATCTGCTCTCTTAGCTCCTTTCCTGTGGGTCACCAAGGGCTGTCCGTCCCTCCAATGAAGACCACAATTCCCTGAGCTGATACCCCAAGTCTCATCAATATCAATTTCTCACTCCATGTCCATGCTGAAAATTTCTCAAAAGCGTTACATGTAATTCTGAAGCCTCCAAAGCCTATCCTGTGATTTATCTCCACATAAAAGAATTTGGAAAGCTTCAGTTATGAAATTTGGGGAATTAATATTCATATTTGTCTGCATGTCCTGCTTTCCCCACACACTGTGATCACTACATGATCACCATAAAGATAAAACAAAAAGCCAGTGTTGCCTGGATTTTATGGAAAATTAAGTCCAACAAATCTGTGGGGAGGAGTATGATTTTGCCAAAACCCAAACACGTTCAACCAGGCTCCCATGGGACCAGTAATTTCTTTATTTCTTCATTTTTTATTAAGATTAAAGTCACATAACATAAAATTCACCATCTCAACCTTTTTAAAGTGTTTAGTTCAAAGGCTTTTACAACAGTCAAAATGTGCCACCACCCTCCAGGGCCATGTTAAACTGTCTCAGGTGGCAAGCATACTTGGCATTAGAGGTGTGTTTGAAACAAAAGTAGCAGTACTTGAATGACACAGGGTTTAGGGGCATTGACCCCCTTGCAATCGAAAATCTGTGTATATCTTCTGACTCCTCAAAAACTTAACTATTGACAGCCTATTGTTGACTGGAAGCTTCCTGATAACATAAACAACTGATTATCGCACACTCTCTGTGTTATATACATTATAGACCGCATTCCTACCATAAAGTAAGCTAGAGAAAAGGAAACAGAAAATAATAAGGAAAATAGTTACAGTATCGTGCTGTATTTATATCCAGAAAAAAATCCGCGTGTAAGTGGACCCACGCAGTTCAAAGCCGTGTTGTTTCCAAGGTCAACTGTGTATTCCAAGGGCAAGGTTCAGTTGCTTTGCAGGGAATCAGGTGCTGACCAGGACTGTTTCAGTGTTAAGTCCAGCCAATGCTCCTATGGAGTACCACCATTTCAAAGTATGGGAAGTTTGCTGAGAAACACCTGTTTTAAAATGACAGGCACAAAGGGGCACCTGGCTGGTTCAGTTAGTAGAACATGTGACTCTTAATCTTAGGATGGTGAGTTCAAGCCCCACCTTGGGCATGGAGCCTACTTAACTAAAATTTAAATGAAAAAAAACAGGGCACCTGGGTGACTCAGTCAGTTAAGGGTCCAACTCTTGACTTCAGCTCAGGTCACGATATCACGGTTCATGGGTTTGAGCCTCACATCGGGCTCTGGTCAGTGCAGAGCCTGCTTGGGATTCTCTCTCTCTCCCTCTCTCTCTGCCCCTCCCCTGGTCTCTCTCTCTCTCTCTCTCTCTCTCTTTCTCTCTCTCTCATCTCTCTCTCTCTCCCTCCATCCCTCCCTCCCTCAAAAATAAATAAACTTAAAAAAAAAACACTTAAAAAATAAAAAATAAATAAAAACTTAAAAAAGGCGGTGGTTAAATGGCAGCAAAAGAGGAAGTGGCATTCGTATTTTGTACCTCGGGTCCACATGTTGATAAAGGATGATGTTTCTGTCTTCTCTTGAAATGTGGTTTCCTCTTGCAAGACAGTTAATAAGTAAGACTTGGCTTCTGGTTAGAATAAGTAGAGCTATTGTAAATGCTAGAGTGTGTCTTAGGCGGTGGCTTGGTGAGAAGTGGCTGGCTCAGCCAAGGGGATTTCAATGAAGAAGGTTTAATGAAGAGACATGTATACAGGTGTGGAGAGGTAAAGGGGGTTCTGAACCCAATTCCAGTGTGGGTGAGTAAGGTTTTTCCTCGCCACCAAACAAGACTCCAACACCACCCAGGTGTTCTGCAATTCAATTCCATTGTGACACTCTCTAGCTGGGGCTAGCATAGTATCAGATTCCACAGGTTAAAGGGCTCAGTCCCACCCCACCTCTTAAGCCAGTCAAAAGCCCAGGTGGTCACAATTTCCCACTGGAGTTTGACTAAATTGCTAGGGCAGCTCACAGAACTCAGAGAAGTGTTTTACTTGCTAGACCACCAGCTTATTATGAAAGGATATAGGGGCATCTGGGTGGCTCAGTCGGTTAAGCGTCTGACTTTGGCTCAGGTCATAGTCTCGCGGATCTGTGAGTTTGAGCCCCATGTAGGGCTCTGTGCTGAGCGCTCAGACCCTGGAGCCTGCTTCAGATTCTATGTCTCCCTCTCTCTCTGCTCCTCCCCCGCTCACTGTTAATTTCTGTCTCTCTCTTAAAAATAAATAAACATTTAAAAATTTAAAAAAAGAGAAGAAAAGACATAACTCAGGAGCAGCCGGATGGAAGAGAGGCACAGGGTGAGGTGTGGGGAAGGGGTGCAGGGTTTCCCGGCCCTCTGCAGGTGCACTACCACGCCCTCCAAATCTCCACATATTCACCAACCTGGAAGCTCCTTTGTACCTGCTTTGTGGTTTTTATAAGGGGCCTCATTGCATATGCATGTTTGATCAAATAATTGTCTGTTGGTGGTTGAATGCAGTCTCCAGCCCCTCTCCCCTCCCAATAGGTCAGGGGATGGGAGTGAAAATTCCAACCCTCTATTTTTGGTTGGGACCCCCTGGCAACCAGCCCCCATCCTTACGTGCTTTTCAAAAGTCACCTCATTAACATAAACCCAGTTGCCATGAAAAGACTCTTGTTATCACTAACAAGACACCCATTTCAGTGTCTTGTGACACTGTCCTTCAGTGTCAAAAGAGAACAAATCTTTTAGGAAATTCCAAGAGTTTTAGGAGCTCTGTGCCAGAAACAGGACGAAGCCCAAATATATATTTTTTATTATAAATCACAATATCACAGCAGAGCTAAAGGAAACCAACAAAGGATGGGGGGGGGGAGTTGCTAGCAATAGGAGGGGTCTTATCAGTCCTTGGCTTAAATGGGCAAGGGGATGGAGCCATTATAGGAATCTGGAAAATGCCTTAGCCTGTGACAGAAGAATCTAATCACTGCCCTGATGAGCAGTCCCTGCAGGAGAGGAGGAGCTTGGAAAATAAAGCTTCCCATCTCTCTCTCTTCCAGCTTTATTCTTTCCTTCCACCGTTACCCTTGGTCAAACTGGGTTGGAGACAGAGCACAAGAGAAGCCTGGGAATCCAGTCCCTGCAGGACAAGCTCTCAGTGCACAGAGCAAGTTGGAGAAGGATGGAGAACAGATCCTTCCACAATCACCCAAAATGAATTGTTATGAGCTTGTTAAAGTTTGAGAAGCAACCATACCCTATCAAACCCTGTTCCTGAGACTGGGTCTTTGCTTCTTTGGATTGGATTGTGGGACAGACTGGGACTCTGTTATGCTGAGCGCCTACTGTTCCATCAAGGAAACATGAGATATCCTAAGTAGGGATTTAAGAAGATCTTCAATGGATTCTTCTGTATGATGGCTTCTGCTTTTGTTATTTGTCAGCTTGTTCATCACCTCATGGACCACTCTACTGTTGGTCTGTGTCCCTCTCTAGGGCTTTACATTCAGAGTCTCTGAGAGAGAAACATGCTGAATGGATTGGCCAGTCAGCATCCAATATGGAGAAGTACTCTAAGGTGGATTTTTCCACTTGGGCCATCTCATCGGTTGTTGGTGCTGAATGGACGACCCCATGGTACCATCAACTGTGGTTAGAAGGTGAAGTCACGTGGTATCACACCTGACGACATGTGTGTAAAAACTTTTTTCAGTCCACTTTGTGCAGTGTATCAGTTAGTTATGGCTGTGTAACAAACCATCCCCAAATTTCATTTGTTTAAAATAACAGCCATATTATTTTGTTCCTGATTTTGTGGGTTGGTTAGACATCACTTCTGGTCTAGTCTAGCCTGGATGGTCTCTGATGAGCACTTTCATGCATTTGTCATCTGTCGGTGGGTCTTCTGGTTGCTGGATGATCTAGCATGGCCCTACTCCTACTTCTGGCAGGTTGACAACCAGAGTGGTGGATTGATAACTAATGAGACTTGGATCTCTTCCTCATGGCCTCTCATCCTCTAGTAGACTAGCTTGGGCTCCTTCACATGATGATCTTGGGGACCAAGTGCAGTGTGAGAGGGCAAGCCCCGATATGCAAGCACTTTTCAAATCTCTGTTTCCATCCTGTTAGCTCTTGTTCCAGTGGCTAAAGCCAGCTGCACGGTCAAGTCTAGAGTCAGCATAGGAGGACCATGCACAAAGATGGGGAATCCTTGCATCTGTATGTGCAAATAGTCTGTCACATGCAGAATCAGGCTGTGAGCACTTAAAACGCTGGGACTTCTCTTAGGTTCAGGCATTTCAGTTTAACATGCAGATACTTTTCATGTCAGCTCAGTTGATGGTGATAAGCCTAAACCCTCTTTCATTTGCCCTTCAAAAGAAACATTTTGAGTATCACATGGTGCAAATATTTTGAGTCTTACATGGAGAGGCTAACTACCTGTGGACCATATCTAAGTGATTATTTGAATATTTTATTGCACTGACTCTAAGTAATTTATAAAAATAAATGTTAGGGATAATAAGGTGATGCTTCACAAATGCATCAAAATCAAGATAAGGAGTAAATCACTAGGTGATTTGGACTTGTTAAACTAGGGTTTTTGTTTTTGTATTTTGCTGTATCTGTGCTGGCTCTTAGAAAGATTCTTCTAATATGAACGAGAAGAAAATTCCAGGACACGATACTAGTGGGACCAAGCAAGCATTTCATCAGCCTAGTAAATGAGTATAATTGTGTTGGGTGGGACCCTATCTGAAAGTCCAAGAATATGGGTATGTCATTTTTCCAAGATGATAAACTGAGAAGTAACACCGTAATAGGGGACTGGAGGATACAGATACACTGGCACAGTGGGATACGCTCTACCACAGCCTGGCCTTCACACTCTTGCTAAGAAGTTCACCAAATTAAAGAAGCCTCCCCAAAGTTGGATCCATTTTCTTGGTGTAGATGGAAGTTGATGCCACTCTCCATTACCTGATTTTCCACACTGAATACCATCACCATTTCCAAATTCATTTTCTGAGACACTTCAATGTGGTCCACTGTAATGCAATGCACTATTTAAATTACCCAAATGAAAAGAGAACTAAGGGACCCTGCATTATGCAAAATGTCTAGCCAACACCCCTAGCCTTCTCATCCACCCACGAGACTCCTTGAGAAATTGGAGCTCCAGATAAGAAGCGATGTACTTCCTTCTTCATTCACTCTGATAAGCTACCAGGGTGAGAAGCAAGAACTCTTCATCTTGTGGGTGAGTAAGAACGATAAGTGTCTTTCCATAGAAAATAGAAAATGTTTCACAGGTGATCTTGGGTCTAGGAAAATGTCTGGTACTGGAAAAATGTTCAAGGGTAGCTCATTCTATATCCTGTTGCTTTGTTTTTCGAAAGCTGCTATATGGACATTGTTTTCCAGCTTCTGCTTGGGCAATGTGTGTATTATGTGGTAGTGTAGAACATACCAAAATGCCTTGGCGCTCTCGAGAGAGATGAATTGTGTATTGAAGGGCTTCGGGTGAATTAAAATCCAGGCATACCTTGTTTTACTGCACTTTGCTTAATTGTGCTTCACAGATAGTGCATTTTTTTGTTTTACAAATTGTAGGTTTGTGTCAAGAAATATATTGGCACTATTTGTTGGAGAGCATTTGCTCACTTCGTGTCTCTGTGTCACACTTTGGTAATTCTAGCAATATTTCAAATGTTTCATTATTATTATGTTTGGTGATTTGTGATCAGTAATATGACTCACTGAAAGCTCAGATGATGGTTAGCATTTTTAAGAAATAAAGCAATTTTTCTTTAAGGGATGTACATTTTATTTGGACATAATGCTATTGCACACTTAATAGGTTACAGTATAGTGTAGGGGCTCCTGGGTGGCTCAGTCGGTTAAGCGTCTGATTTCTGCTCAGGTCATGATCTCACTGCTCATGAGTTTGAGCCCCACGTCAGCTCGTGCTGATGTTCAGAGCCTGGAGCCTGCTTTGGATTCTGTGTCTCCCTCTCTCTCTGCCCCTCCCCTGCTCTCTCGTTCCCTCTCTCTCAAAATTAAACATTAAAACTTTTTTAAAAAATAAGTTATAGTAAACATATTTTTATATGCACTGGGAAACCAAAATATTTCTTTGACTCACTATATTGAAGGGGTCGGGAACCCACCCTTCAAGATCTCTGAGGTATGTCTGTAATAAAGTTTCAAGAAATAGAGTCTGAAGCAGACGTAGTGTATGACCAATTTGTTATTGAAAATGAAGAAAACAAGACCTAGAAAGATGAATATGTTTACCAAGGTCACATGGTGATTGACAAGCTTTGTCACACTCCACACACCTCACCTCCATGATAAACACATCAGCCCAGTTATATGCGAGGCTCGCTGTCAAAAGATTGTCTATTTTATTCATGGCCAAAGTGACTCACTGTACAGGTCAGTATTTTTCCAGCTGTTTGTGACCCACCAGAGGGGGGCAGTGTCATGAAACCAACTTAGTGGGTATTATAACTAGCATTTTAAAAGAAATGAAAGGGACTATAATTATAAAATATTGAATGTAGCATGTTAATATGTGAAACTTGGTTTAGTTTGCTTGCTCTCTCTAATGAAAATCTATTTCTTACAGTGGGTCATGGTCAAAAATCTCTCCGAGTCAGCATTCTAGATATGCCAAAGAAAAAAAAAAAAAAAAAAAAAAAGCAGACAGAGAAAGACAAAATTGTATGATCTCTCTTATATGTAGAAGTTTCAGTACTTACATTCATAGAAGCAGAAGGTAGAATGGTGGTTGCTAGGGGTTAAGGGATGGGAGAAATGATAAATTACAGTCAAAGGGTACAAAATTTTGGTTATACAAGATGAATGAGTTCTGGACTATACAACCTGGCGTCCATAGCTAACAACACTGTACTATATGCTTACAGTATGCTGAGGGGATAGATCTTATGTTAAGTGTTTGTATCATGCATGCACACACACACACGCAACCACAAAGGGGCAGGAGGAAACTTTGGGAGGTGATGGATATCTTTATGGCCTTGATGGTGGTGATGGTTTCCGTGGGTGTATGCTTACGTTTAAACTCATTGAGTTGTATGCATTAAACATGGACAGCTTTTTATGTGCCAATCATACCTCACTAAAGTGATTTTAAAAAATCCAAAAGAGGGGTGCCTGGGTGGCTCAGTTATGTAAGCATCTGACTTCAGGGCAGGTCATAATCCCACGGTTTGTGAGTTTGAGCCTCGCATTGGGCTCACTGCTCTGAGCGTGGAGCCTGCATTGGATCCTCTGACCCCCTGCTCTTTCAGTCCCTCTCTGGCTCATGCTCTCTTTCTCTCTCAAAAATAAATAAACATTTAAAAAAAGACCCAAAAGACCAAATCAGCATTGCTAAAGGTCTCAGTGGTTCTGAAAAACATTATCACCTCTTTCACATAAAATATTCACTTTAGTTAAACCAGTTTCAAAAGAGGCCTCAGAAAAGAATTATCCTCATCTAGACATGATTTTTTTTTCATTTTTTAAAAAGTAAGCTCTACCCCCAATACATGGGGCTTGAACTCACCACCCCAAGATCAAGAGTTGCATGCTCTACTAACTGAACCAGCTAGGTGCCTCCAGACACAATTTCTTTACACTAAGGGTTTCCACAGTATATTTTGGAAGGGAAGAGAGCCATGAATCAAATAAAGGAAATGGATGTTGAGAGAAGAGAAAGCACCCAGCGAATTACAAATAGAAGGTCCTCCAAGAGTCCCATGCACAGAACTTGACTCGCAATTAAATGGTATCTCCATTGCAGAGATTGCAAGCTGGTGGCCCACTGGTTCTGCAACTAGGAAAAAAGTGGAATTGCATGTCTCTAGATAGAGCCTAAGATCTTCAGTTCTCCACAGTCCTCCTAGCTTCCCCAAAATGGCCTTGCTTATTTACATTAACATGTTTTGCACCTAGGAAACACTGGGGCTTAGGATCTTGGTGCACTTTATATGTGGGTTTTGGACCCAGCCTGACTTTTCCAAGTCTTAGCTTTGCATCGTGCTAGCAGCATCACCTGGAGCAGGTGACACTCTCTTTGAGCTTCAATTTCATCATTGGAGGAGTGGGAAGGTATTATATGATCTACATCTCAAGGTGGCTGTGAGCTTTCAGTGAAACAGTAGTGTCAAAACACTTATTAAGGGACTTGGCCCACCACAGAAGTTCCATGAATGTTTTTAAAGTGAGAATAGAAAGTGAGAATAGAAGGCTTAGAGAAGTATGTGCAGCAAAATTTGACTTACATGCTAGATGTCAGCACATAATGTGTGACTAGCCTGTTCAGGCCATCGGGACTAAGAGTTTTTTTTCTGGAATGGACCTTCTGAGACCACTATGTTCCTGGGGGAGCTTCACAGGAACCTGTGACCTCAACACCTCTTGATAATGGATCAATCCTTAACACACAAAGTCATGGTTATGATTGGAGTCAGGAAAGAGGCATGGGAGACCTCCATCACTACCATTATCATCATCATCACTATCATCGCTGTAACCACCATCTCCACCATCACCATAACCACTATTATCATCACTATAACCACTATCGCCATCATCACCACAACCACCACCACAATCCAGCAACTGCACTACTAGGTATTTACCCAAAGGATACTAAATTACAGATTTGAAGGGGTACATGCACCCTGATGTTTATAGCAGCACTATCAACAATAGTTCAATTATGGAAGGAGCCCAAATGTCCATTGACAGATGAATGGATAAAGAAAAAAGAAAATATACTGTGTGTGTGTGTAATGGAGTATTACTCAGCCATCAAAAAGAATGAAATCTTGCTATTTGCAACAACACAGATGGAACTCGAATGAATTATGCTAAGTGAATAAGTCAATCAGAGAAAGCCAATTACCATAGGATTTCAGTTATATGTGGAATTTAAGAAACAAAACAGGTGAGCATATCGGGTGGGGAGGAGAGAAGGAAACAAACCACAAGAGACTTAGCAATAGAGAACAAACTGAGGGTTGATGGAAGGAGGTGGGCTGGGGGATGGGCTAGACAGGTGATGGGTATTAAGGAGGGCATCTGTTGGAATGAGCCCTGGGTGCTGTATGTAAGTGATGAATCCCTGGATTCTATTCCTGAAACCAATATTGCAATGTATGTTAACTAACTAAAATTTAAATTAAAAGAAAAAAAAATGGGCAGAAATTGAAAGGTTTTGAGAAGCACTGGCCACCTGGCCTCCAAAGCCTGTGACCATCTGAAATTGATTTTCGTGGGGCTTATTCATTCCAGGAACCCTTGCCACGTCCTGTTTGAGAGTGTTTCTCAGATTGTTGCTTCTGATATTTCAGTGCTATGGGAAGCAGGTGTCTGCCCCTGCTCTCAGGTGAGTGCAACAAAGAATTCTCTCTTCTCCCCATGACCCTGGTATCCTAGTTGGGTTGCTCCCCCAAATTAGGCACTTTGTGCAGAAATGACTGTATGAGCCAGTCCTATTAGAAACTTTCACACAGAGTCTCTTAGTTGATCTCCCCAAGCATAACTGAGACAAAGACTTAGGTGTAACTAGTTTGTTTGGGAAGGGATCCCAGGAGGCACACAGGAGGGTGTGGAGGATGCCAGATCGGGCAGAGACAAAAGCAGATGAAGGGTGTGCTGATGGTGGGTTACTTCTGTGGGTAACTGCCATTCAATGCTGCTAGGGAGCTTCCAAGAGGGAATACCTAATGTGCCTTAGCAGGGCAAGGAGACTGGGCTATACACCCTTGGTTTTCATCTCTCACAGCTAGATAGCCACTCCAGCATAACTCCCAAACATTTTGGGCTTGCCCCCGACAGGCTGCAGAAAATGCTCTCTTACTGAAAGAGTAAGTTATCTGTATGTATAGGAGCCTCTCGGGGGAAGACTATAGGGAGACACTTCAAGGGTCTGCTCTACTGATCAGCCACCAAGAGGGTCCAGGGTTGGACCACTGTAGCTTAGTATGTTACCTGGGTCTATACCCACCCTTTTGCTCTGGGATTTTGAATCTTCAAGGTAATAAAAAAACACCACAGGAGGACTCAATACAGGTTAAGCTAGGCTTGTTAAGCGATCTTATTAGCAAGCATGTGATGTCCAATATATATCAGGTGTGGACAAACTTTACCTATCAAGGGCCAGATAATTACTGTTCTCAGCTTTGTGGGCCATGTGATCTCCCTCTGAACTCCCCAACTCTGCACTGTCATGCAAGAGTACCCCCAAGCCTTCCTCTGACTGATGGGCATCGCTATGTCCCAACAAAACTTGATTTATAGACACAGACATTTGAATTTCACATAATTTTCACATACCATGAAACACGCTTCTTGTTTATTTTTAACCATGTAAGAACTGTAAAAACCCTTCTTAGCTCACAAGCCGTACGAAAACAAGCAGTGGTCTGGATTTGGCCGGAGGGCCATAGTTTGCTGACTCCTGCCTCATAGGAACCAAGTAATATTTCTTTTTTGTGAAGAAGGCATTCACAAGGAAATTGCTGGTGTTTGAGCATTTTTTGACTTACAGAAATGGCCACGTCATATGATTCAGCCTCATATCATGAATCCCTAAAGGTCATGTTTTTGTCAGTACCCATAATATGAAGCATAGTAAATATCACAGAGGAGGTAGAAAGAGCAGGTGTTGACTTTATCTTGTCCAAGGGATCTGTCTTGTTCTGTGACCATCCAAACGGGCCATGAGCAGATCTCTTACTCTTCGCCCTTCCATGTGGTACAAATTCAAATTACCTCCATTTTACTTGTCATACTTAAACCATCTGGGGGCTGGTGTTAGCTGTGAAAGCAGATGTCTCCAGATGTTAGCAAAGGATCCCAGCACAATCTGCTTCTGATGAAAGAGAAAAAATCCAGGAAAAAATATTTTTCAAGTGCCTGATTTGCCACCTATGTGTACCTTAAGGGATGATATTAGGAAGTATGTGGGAAAGCTTTTTGCATTTCTGAATTCATCCCCAATTTTAATATAAAGCTTCATCTGAAAACGTGGGAGACATTTTTAGATCATCCTCAAAATGGACCATGCCCCAAACATGTTCATCCATTCAAAATTTCCCAAACATATTCATCCATTCAAAATTTCCCAAACATATTCATCCATTCAAAATTTCTTATGGTCTGCGCTATTCCAGATCCCCTGTTACTCCAGAGAAAGCACTGGTTACCAGGGGTTAGACCTGGGCTATGCCACACCATAGCCACTAGCCACGTGTCACTGCAAAGCACTAGAAAATAGGCCAGCCTGAGTGAAGATTGGCCCCACGTGCGAAATGCATACTTGGTTTCAAAGACTATCTCACACGCAGAAAAGAATGCAAAATACTTTATGAATCATTTGTCTGTCATATATGGGTTGCGGGTTGAAATGATCACATCTTGGCTCTATTGGGTTAAATACAATAACAATAATTTCACCTGTTTTTCTCTGCCTTTAAAAAATGCAGCTACTAGAAAATGTAAAAGGACCCACGTGGCTCACATTATATCTCCATCGGACCCTGTGGGGTTATTGGTCTAGACAGGCACTGTCGCATCTGGAGAGGAGTTTGACAGTTGACCTTTTCGTGCTACACTTGGAGAGAAAGCTTTATGGGCCGCTGACTTTTCAGAAATGGGGACACACAGCTTATGATACTGTGATTTATAATGAGCTATATGTATTTGGGCTTTGTCCCCATTTGGGGCACAGAGTTCCTAAAGCCCTTGGAATTTCCCTAGAGGAGAATGATTGCTAAAGGTGTCTCCTGTTACGGTAATGAGGTGATTTGGGACGCTCACGGCAGGGCGGGGCTGGGGCGGGGAGTGGGGCGTGGCTAGGATCTGGGGGCGGGGCTGGTGCAGGGGAGCCAATCACGTTGAATTAGAAGGCTAGCCCTTTCAGCCCCACCCCCTGATTTTCGGGGCGGGGCGAAGAGCTGGAGGGTGACTAGCGAGCCAAGGTGCCGAGGATCTAATCCACCGGACCCGTGTGAGGAAGCCTCCTGAAGACCCGCGAGGCTGCTGGGGCTGGTGAAGCAGGTCTGGGGCGAGTGGCGGCCCAGAGAGCGCATGGAGGCTCTGCGCCCTCCCCTGTACCTTGCCCCATACGTCTTCTCCATCCCGTGTTCCTGAGTGATACCTTTTCCTAACAGGTCAGCAATCTAGTAACTGAAATGTTTCTGTGAGCGGCTCTAGCGCAGTAATGCAACTCGAGGAGGAGGTGACAACCTAGGCTTTCCACGGCTTCTGAAGGAGGGGGGGCGACTTGTGGGAGCAAGCCCTTAACCTGTGGGATCTGCTGCTGTCTCCGGGTAGATGGTGTGGAAGTTGAGCTGAATTGTAGGACACCTAGTTGGTGTCAGAGCACGGACTGTTGGTGTGGGAACCCCCCACCTACCCTCCACACAAACCTTCCCACATTGAAAATGGGTGTAGACCCTCTTACAGCTGCCATCACAGGGCCTCGGGCCCACTTCATTAGTATAGAACGCCCTCCCTGACCCTCGCCTTTGTAATCTGCCTGGAAGTCCCTGGGTGGGGGGAGACCAAGCTCCTATTCCCCCTGGGCTTAAGCCGAACTGAACTGTACCCCTCTCTCTGTTGCAGGTCTCACTGTCCTGCTGGCTCTATCAGGATCACACGTCAGGAATTCTGGAGGTGAGCTTACTCATTGCCAAATTCCAGGGGAAGGAAATTGGGGTCTGCAACCTGCCTCAAGGAGAGGGGAGGAGCCCTTTTGAGGGGAGACAAGATAAATCCCTGCCGCCTTCTGCCTCTGGCTTGCAGGTCCCAAGGAACATTTCTCCCTTTGCATCATCACTGCCATTTCTGTAGCTCTTGCTTTGACCAGGCTCCAGGGTGAGCAAATTGCGCACGCATCCCATTCAACCCTGACCTTCTGGCAGAGAAGGTCCTAACAGTGTCCTCACTTGACCAACGGCCCTCTGGAGAAGTAGCCGGCTCAAGGTCACACATCCTGGTGGATGGTGAACTCTGCCCTTTCTTTCCCAGAGCCTGTGTCCAAGTCATGGCAGGAGACCCTTTCGTTTTTATGCCACATCTTGGGTTGAGTCCTTCTAGAAGCACACCCTGAGAAAAGAACCTCAGAACAAGTCATTTATCTGGGAGGTTGTTGAGGGTTTTGGGGTGATAGTGGGGTTCGTGGGGTCCAGAGCCAATGACCAAGAAAGAATTCTTGAAGACGTCTTTGATGCAAAAAGGTGACTCATTGAAGCACGGGGACAGGACCTGTGGGCAGGAAGAGCTGTCCCAGGACCACGAGAGACTGGTTATATACTACGGGGTTGGGAAGAGGTAAAGTCCAGGGGAAGTTTCCAGTGAGATTTTCATATGCTAAAGAAGACTCACAGGGTACTGGAAGCCTAGCTATTGTCAAGCCGAGGTTGTTTTTCCCTGTAGTAAAGCATTAACATTAAGACAGTAAGTTGCTCCTGGAGAAACGTTACTTTGCACCTCAAGTAGTGGCCAATGGGCTGCAGGTTATAAGAAAATTTAGTTCTATCTGCCTTTGTTTCCCACATCATGACGGAGGGGTGATGGAGACTTAGCTCCTGCAGGACTATGATCTCTATCAGTTAACCCTTTGTTTTTCCCCTTCCCTTTGTTCTTGGGTGGCCAGGAGTGCCCAAGGAATATCACACACATCCCACCTGTGGGGGGGCCGGGGGGGTTGTTGCGGCCTGTCAGCTTGCCTCATGCTCCCTCATCACAGGTGATCCCGGGAAGTGCCAGGTGGGACTAGGAAATTACCTAGAAGGCAAGGAGCCATAGGGTCCATTGTCAAGCAGGTTACGTGTAACAGTGGGAACTGGGATGTACTAAGGAGTGTGCACCCTGGCATTATTCCCCTCAGAGAGCAAGAAAGCTGTTATCTTATTTATCTTTCTAAACTTGTGGTAAAATATACACTACATAAATTTCACCATCATGATCACTTTCCAATGTGCAGCTCAATGGGATCAAATACATTTACACGGTTGTGTAACCATCCCCACCATCCACCTCCAGAACATTTTTCCTCTTCCGAAACTCTTCGCCGTTAAACAGTTCCCCATTTCCCTTCCCACCAGCCCCAGGATCCACTGTGTGCTTTCCGTCTTTAGGAATTTGACTCCTCTAGGGACCTCCTCTATGTGGCATCAAACAGTAGTCATCCTTTGGTGACTGCTTTACCTATTGTAATGTCTTCAGAGATCACCTGTGTTGTTGTAGCAGGTGTTGGAACTTCCTTCTTTCTTAAAACTGAAAAACATTCCATTGTATGGATGGACCACATTTTGTTTATTCATCTGTCGGTGGACGTTTGGGCTGTTTCCACCTTTTGGCTACTGTGGAATAATACTATGAACACCAGTGTGCACATATCTCTTCAAAACCCCACTTTCAGTTCTTTGGGATATATACCTAAAAATAGAATTGCTTTGCTGTATCATATAGTAATTCTATATATTTTTTTTTGAGAGAGAGAGAGAGAGAGAGAATCCCATGTAGGCTCTGCCATCAGCACAGAGCCCAATGCAGGGCTTGAACTCACGAACTCAGGTCATGAAACCTGAGTCAAAACCAAGAGTCAGACGCTTAACTGACGGAGCCACCCAGGTGCCCCTCATATGGTAGTTCTAATTTAAAAATATTTTTTAAAAGACTTTTAAAGACTGTTTCCCACAGTAGCTGCACCATTTTACAACTGTAACCAGAGTTACAGTTTCTCTACATCTTGCCAACACTTGATTTTGTTTTTTTTTTTCTGATAATAAAAAAGCTTTAAAAAAAATACTGGATGCTGGAGCCTAACTTCCTCCCCCTCCACTGCCAAGAACTTCTATGGTTTTCTTTTTTTTTTTAATGTTTACTTATTTTTGAGAGAGAGTAAGCACAAGCGAGGAAGGTCAAGAGAGAGGGGGTGGAGGGACAGAGGATCCAAAGAAGGCTCTGAGCGGTCAGCACAGAGCCTGATGCAGGGCTCGAACTCTTGAACCATGAGATCATGATCTGAGCTGAAGTCAGATGCTCAACAGACCGAGCCACCCAGATGCCCCTGCTTTTGTTTTTTTTAAACACACTGACTCATGTCAGTCATTGATTGAGGGATCTGCTCCGTTGCTAACCTGCCATGTCGTGACTCTGGTGGCCAGAGAAAACTCTCAGGTAGAGAAACACAGGTGCTGACAGAGGGAAGTTCTGTTGAGCACAAGTGGTGTTGGTGGCAGAGGCTGGGTGCAGGTGGGGCAGACATAGCAAGCGTCTGTGTTCAGCAGGGGAGGGGTGGACAGTAGAGCTAACAGTGCCATTCCAAAGAGGACATTCTCCTGACCACAGCATCTGAGACCTCGTAAGTGTTTACGGAATATTTCTTGAG
Source organism: Cryptoprocta ferox (assembly GCA_028646485.1). Taxonomy (NCBI): domain Eukaryota; kingdom Metazoa; phylum Chordata; class Mammalia; order Carnivora; family Eupleridae; genus Cryptoprocta; species Cryptoprocta ferox. The sequence continues at coordinate 4,762,575 of CM053574.1, forward strand.
TGAATGAGTAAATGAATGGAACGATCCTATGTTCCCTGCAGCTCTCTGTCCCAAGTGCCCTGAAAACGCCATCTGCTTCAACAATACCCAGTGTGCTTGTAAGGATGGATTTCAGTCCGCATCTGGGAGGAAGTACATTGGGCCCCACGAGAAGTGTGAAGGTAAAAGTGAAATCCACATCATCCTGGAATCCCAGAATGGGGCAGGGCCATGTGTTACATGGGTGTGCCAGTGAGGTAAAGATGAAGTCGTACCACAAGACACAAATGTCAGGGCTGTCTCGGTGCCCTTAGAGAAGTCCCTACCCTGTGTGTCCCCCTCACTCGCTCTGAGGCTGGCTTGATGCTTTTCTTTAGAGGAAGGTAGAGTTCCCAGGACCCTTGATGTTTCATGCGCTGGTTTTTGTTTGTTAGTCTGAGAATCCACAGGGGTGGGACCATGTCTGTTTTGTTCATTGCTGTGTGCTGAAGACAGAGAATAATGTCACCTAACAGAGACCCAATAAAATTTGTCCAAGAGAACAAATGAATAACTTACTATCTTAGCACTTAATATCTTCCATGATGTGGCCCCAACTTAGTATTTCACTTTTCACTACTTCCTTCTGCTCCAGCCAATAAAATCTTTTCTCATTTCCACAAACTCTAATGGTCTATTCGAGTACACCAGAGAGAAAAACAACTCCTGAATATCTGACTGATGGATAACTTGGTGGAGTTGTGTAAATTCAGAAGGCAAAGCGGACCACGGTAGACTACTTAAGATTTATTTTATTTTATTGTGGCAAAATATATGTGAATTAAAATGTACCGTTTTAACCATTTTAGGTGTATCTTTCAGTGGTATTAAATACATGCGTATTGTTGTGTAACCATCCCCACCGTTCATCTCTAGAAACTTCCATCTTCCCAAACTAAGATTCTGTTCCCATGAAACACTGACTCCCCACCCCTGGCTCCCATCATCTACTCTCTGTCTCTGGATAGGACTCCTCTGGGGACCTCCTGTGAGTGAAATCAGACAATATTGGATTTATTTATTTAAATTATTTTTTTCAATTGTGGTAAGATATACACAACAAAATTGATCATTGTAACTATTTTTTTTAACTTGTGAAACATTCTTTGTTTTTTGTGTGTGTGCTTTTCTTTATTTCAAATTTTTTATGTAAATTCCAGTTGACATATAGAATATCAGTTTCAGGTATAGGATTTAGTGATTGATCACTTGCATACAAAACCCAGTGCTCATCCCAACAAGTGCCCTCTTTAATCCCCATATCCCATTTAGCCCATCCCCATCAACCCACCTCCTTCCACCAACACTCAGTTTGTTCTATATCATTTATGGTTTGCCTCTTCTTTTCCTATGTTCATCTGCTTTGTTAAATTCCACATATGACTGAAATCATATGGTATTTGTCCTTCTCTGACTTACTTTGCTGAGCATTATATATATGTGTGTGTGTGTGTGTGTGTGTGAGACACACCTCACATCTTCTTTATCCATTCATCAGTTGATGGACATTTGGGCTCTTTCCCTAGCTTGGCTATTGTAGGTAATGCTGTTATAAATATCAGGATGCATGTGCCCCTTTGAATCAGCACTTTTGTATCCTTTGGGTAAATAGTGTAATTGCTGGTTCATAGGGTAATTATACTTTTAACTTTTTGAGGAATCTCCATACTGTTTTCCAGAGTGGCTGTACCAGTTTGCATTCCCACCAACAGTGTAAGAGTGTTCCCCTTTCTCCGCATCCTTGCCAACACCTCTTGTTACCTGTGTTCTGACATGTGTGAGTTACTATAACTATTCTTAAGTGTACAGTTCACTAGAATTAAGTATATTCACAATGTTGTGCAACCATCTCTACCCTCCAACTCCAGTAATTTTTTTATCTTGCAAAACTGAAACTCTGTCCCCACTAAACATTAACTTCCCACTCTCCCACCCCAGGCCCCAGGTTCCCATGATCATACTTTCTACCAATTAATTTGACTCCTCTAGGGACCTCCTGTAAGTGGAATCATACAACATTGGATGTATCTATTTTTAAAAACTTTTTAAAACAGCTCAGGGAAGTCTGTATTACCCTTCACTCAATTCCCCTAAGGTTAGTCAACAATATGACCATACTACAATGATGAAAACCAGGGAATTAATATTGGTATAATGATGTTAAACCACAGACTCTTTTTTCCATTTTCACCAGTTTTTCTCCCAGTGTCCTTTTTTTTATGCTGTAAGAACCATTTCAGGATCCTGTTTAATTGCCATGCTCCTGAGTCTCCGATCTGTGACAGATATTTAGCCTTTTCTCATCTTCCATGACTTTAACACCTTTGGTAGGACACCAGAGATGCCCTTTTGCACATTTCTTTTTTTTTTTTTCACTTAACAGTATATCCTAGAAATTACTCCAATTCATGTAGAGATATTCCCCACTCTTTTACATAGCTGTGTGGGTGAACCATAGTTTATTCAACCCTCTTCTATGTGTGAGGGTATTTTAGTTGAATACTTAGCCTCTTTCCAATATTTGTGGGAGATGGGTCTTCAGGGTAGAGTCCTGGAGGTGAGGTGGCTTAGTTAAGACCTAAATCCATATGTAGCTTGATTAGCTACTCCAAATTTAATTCTAGGAAGGTTATACCGATTGGTATTCCCACCAGCAATGCATGAAAGCACCTGCCTCCCCAACAGAACATGTTGTCAGAAGGCTTTGCCAGTATACTAGGTGAGAAATGGTATCTCAGTAGGTTTTTCATGCTCATATCTAATTATGAAAAAAGTTTTAAAGTTCTCTCTACGCTCAGTGTGGGGCTTGAACTCCCAGCCCTAAGATCAAGAGTCATACGCCTCTTGACTGAGCCACCCGGATGCTCCTGATTATGAACAAACTTGAACATTTTATGTTAGAGGATCATTTTTATATCTCCCTTCTGAATTTCTGTTCACATCTTTCCCCTGTATTTTTTGCTAAGTGTTTCTTTTTCTCCCAATTTTTGGTTTCTTTATAGGGTAGAGATATGGGTCCCTTGTCAGTAGTATACATTGAGAATATTTTCTCCGTGTTTGTCAATTGTCTTTAGACTTTGTTTATGTATTTTATTTAGCTATGCAACTAATTTAAAAAAAATGATATAGGCAAATTTACCAAGGCACTTAAGTCATCATTAAAATATTTCCTCCTACACTGAGATTAAAGAATTCACCTCTGTTTAATTCTAGTACTTGAATGGCTCCATTTTTATATTTAAATCTCTGATCCATGTAGAGTTTATTCTTAAGAATTGTGTGAGATCCAGGTCTCATTTTATCTTATTAAAAATCCCATCCTCAACCAGGGTATGGGGGAACCCCTGTCTAGAGAAGGGAAATGTGCAAAGGTATAATGTTCACTTGTTACACTGTTTGAGACTATTGGTTCTGCTGCAGAAGAAAAAAATCCAATGGGATACATGAAATGTATAAAGATGTGTTAAAATAGGTATAAGTGGTGGGGCACCCGGGTGGCTCAGTAGGTTGAGCATCTGACTTTGGTTCATGTCATGATCTCATGGTTCAGGGTTCAAACCCCACATGGGGCTCTCTGTTGTCAGCGTAAAGTCTGCTTTGGATCCTCTATCTCTCCCTCTCTCTTCCCCTTCCCCGCTCGCTCTCTCTCTCTCTCTCAAAAATAAATAAAAACATTAAAAAATAGGTATAAGTAGTTAGTGGGTAGAACATGTGTGTGTTAAACATGGAATGGAGAGAACAACAGTAATATTCATGAAGTAATAAATATGTGTGAGGAACATAGGTGCTAAATGTTCATGGCAAATAAATAAGAGGGATTTGATGCCCAAGATACAAAAAAAGATATACACAAGCACTTAATATTTATGAGGTCTTAATTCAGTTACTCATTGGTGATAGCCATCTGGCCCATGTACCTTCTACCCAAAACACACATCCCATAGCCCAGTAAAACCCATAATAGACTAGTAGGCAAATTGCAGCTATTGGCTAAGTGTGCTTGTCCTGAGTCTTTCCCACAAAGGGAATAAGTGTGAGTCATTGATTGGCTCAGGGCACCTTCCATCTGTGGGCTCCTTTGCTTAAGTCTCAACTCTGGTCCTTCAGATAGATGTGGCGGATAGATATAAGATGTGTGAATATTGTACATGCCAGGACTTGGGCAGCAAAAGGTGGTGAGCCTTATGCTTCACTTGTACCATTTCTTAAGGGCAGATGCACTTGCCTTATCTCTTTTCTCTTGCTCCTTGCTGTGTGTTTTAAGTTGATTTAGCAAACTAATCCAAGCATTGAAAGAACCATTCATCCTTCAGTGCTTTGGCATACCACCATCATCAAAACTCCTTATGTTCTAGGGTCTGTTGCTGGACTTTTAGTCCATTCCACTAGCCTACTTATCAATTCATGCACCAGCACTCATTTTATTGAGGTGTTAAAGTGTGTTTCAGCATCTAGTAAGGTGAGTCCTCACTGCAGAGTTCTCCTGGCTATTCTTGCATGATTGTATCCACTGTCTTACTCCTTAAAGTCCGGCTAGATGTTTTTCACTGGGATTGTATTGGATTTTTAAATTAACTTGAGATGAACTATCACCTCTATGATATTGAGTCATCTTATCCAAGAACAGATGTTGTTTAAAAGTGATGCTGGGTCCTTGAGACTCCTTGTGCAAGGGAGGGTGGTATAGCCTGATGAGAATGAAAAGTGATGTTTCCTCTTGATTTGCAGATATTGATGAGTGCAAGACTGGGCTGGCAAAGTGCAGCAAGAAATCCTACTGCAGAAATGAAATTGGAAGTTACTACTGCAGCTGTATCCCAAATTCTTCACTCAACTTTTTGGCTATCTTCTTTATATTTGATTATAAAGAGTGTTATGGTAAGGATTTCCAAAAATACTTTACACCGTGAAAAAGGAGGGGAGAGGGAAGACTTGAGAGCTCCATCCATTTAAGGCCAGGGTAAGAGAGCACAGATGTGTCCTGGCCCTTGTCTTGGATCCCCCTGTTGCCCCTGGTAATCTTTTCTCAGAAGGCACCACCCAAGCCCCCAGCACCAATCACTGTCCCTGCATAGCTGCCTTATAAGAGTAAGTCTCCTGTCTGGGTCTCTGTCCTGGGCTTCCAAAATGACATCTCTGATTTTCTGCTAGAATTCCCTACTTGTTTCTCCTCTGCTTACTTTATTTATTTTTTTAATGTTTATTATTTTTGAGAGTGCAAGAGAGAGACGGAACAAGTAGGGAAGGGGCAGACAGAGAGGGAGACACAGAATCTGAAGCAGGCTCTAGGCTTTGAGCTGTCAGCACAGAGCCCAATGCGGGGCTCAAGCTCATGAGCCATGAGATCATGATCTGAGTCGAAGTCAGATGCTCAAACAACTGAGCCTCCCAGGCACCTCTCTCCTCTGCTTACTTTAAATTCAATTTCTATATTTATCTGTCTATATACTAAACCCTACGAGTTCACATTGATACCTCCAATTCTTATCCATCAGGACTTGTTCTAGCCTTCCCTCTGTCATTTTTTGTAACTGCTTCTCTGACATGAGAACCTTGCTCTCACTCACCAGAACATGTTTGGTTACCTGTTTGCTCATTCTTATTTTGAATTCAATACATTGGACTTCTGGCTCTACCACTTAACCAGCTGACTTTTAGGTAATCCCTAACTTCTATATGCCTCGCCTGTAAATGGGAATAACAATAGCACCTACTGTAGGAGTTACGTGTTGCTGCATAATAAATTACCCCAATGGCCATGGCTTAAAAGAACACCTATTTTCCCAGAGTCTCTGTAGGCCAAGAATCTGGACATAACTCCCTTGGGTCCTCTGCTCCAGGATTTCTCACAGCTAGAGTCAAAGTGTTGGGCAGGGATGCAGTCTCATCTGAAGGCTCATCTGGGGGCTGCTCTTCTTCCAAGCTCACTCACATGGTTGTTGGCAGGATTCAGTTTTTTAAAGGCTACTGGGTTGAAGGCCTCAGTCCCTTTCTGCTGGTTGACAAGAGACTGCCCTTAGTTCTCAGATCTGTCAGCCTCTCTGGCTTTCTTTGCTATATCAAGCACATAAGAATAGCTGGAAAGAGAGTGCAAACGAGAGAAGTTGGAGTCTTTTATAACCCAGTCTCAGCAGTGACATCCTATCACTTTTGCTGAGTTCTATTCATTAGCAGTGAGTCACTGGGTCTGATCAGGGAGAGGAGGGATCTAAGTGACAGAGATCACTGAGAGTCACTTCAGAAACCTGCTTACCTCATGTGCTGGGTGGAATAGAATCTCCCCAAATTCATGTCCATCTGGAACCTAGAGACATGATCTTATTTGGAAAGAAAGTCTCTGCGTATCTAATAAAATAAAAATGAGGTCATACCAGATGAGGGTGGGCCCTTAATTCAATATGACTGGTGTCCTTATAAGGAGAGGGAAATTTGGGGGTGCCTGGTGGCTCAGTTGGTTAAGCATCTGACTCTTCATTTTGGCTCAGGTCATGATATTGTGGTTCATGAGATCAAGCCCCTCATTGGGCTCCATGCTGACAGCACAAAGACTGCTTGGGATTCTCTCTTTCCTCCTCTCTCTGCCCCTCCCCAACTCACGCATTTTCTCTCTCTCTCAAAAATAGATAAACTTAAAAGAAAGAAGAGGGAAATTGGATGTAGAGACACATACTCTCAGAGGGACATGCAAAGACAGGCACAGAGGCTGGGGTTCTGTTTCCACCAGCCACGGAACAGAGAAGATTGCTTGCAACAACCAGAGCTAGAAGAAGCAAAGAAGGATCTTCCTCAGAACTCTCAGAGAGTGTGGCCCTGCCTATAACCTTGATTTTGGACTTTTAGCCTCCAGAACCATGAAAAAATAAATTTCTATTGTTTTAAGCCACCCAGTTTGTGGTACTTTATTACAGCAGCCTTATGAAATGCTACCCATTTTGATTATTAAGGTGTATAAAATATTCAGTGCAGTGCTAGGCACCTAGCAAGGCTCAATAAATATTAAGCCCCATAACCCTGTTCTGGAAACTTCTGTGTTTCTTTATATGAGATAGTGTGTATTAAGGCATTTTATATACCATGTTGTGCAAACAACTGCAAGTACTATTATTGCTTCTATAATATTAACCCAGTTAACACCCGTTCCTTCAGGAAGCCTTCTTTGCACCCTGTATGTGCCAGAGTTTTTATGTGTACTCCCAAAGTATCTCATCCTATTTATTAAGAACATGCTGGACTCTTGCAATGATTTAATCATTTATTTGTTATTATTTACCTAGTGACTTTCCCACCAGGTTTCAAACTCCTTTGTCTCCTTATCAACTTATACCCATAAGGTTTAATACTGTTCTTGGCTTTTAGTAGGTGTGCAATAAATACTATTGACTGAATTATTGAACTGGAAGCCCCACCCTAATTCTCTTTTAAATTCTGTAGGAGATTTTTGGGACTTCTTAGCAGGGAGTTGGACAAGGTTGGGAAGCATCAGAGAAAGACCCAACTTGAGAGTGATTGGAAGAGAGATGTGAGCCAGGAGTGTTATCTCCCACATTCACTCAATGCCTACTTTTCTTTCCAGAGGCCACTGGTGAGGAGATCCCATTCTCAGAGGACATTATGGTGAGTGAGGTGATGCCCATTTTTGGGAGACAGCTGGCCAGTCTTACCTTGTCATTCTCTCATTCAAATAACTACCATGTGTACCTCTGCCTTTTAGGACACACCAGCTGTCACATAGGAATGATTTTGTCCTCTCTCCCAGGGTACATCAGGAAATGCCAGGGGACATTTCTGATGGTCACAACTAGGGTGCTACTGGCATTGAGTGTGTAGAGACCAGGGATTTTGTTAAGCTACGTTATCTGGTCTCAAATGTTAATAGACATTACAAAAGCATGCGAAAGTCTTTCAGTGCCTCAGCTGTTTTTCAGAGACCAGCACCAGACATCTAGAGCTTCATTCCACCCCTATCACCACTTCCCATCCCTTGTCTTCCTCTGTAAAGCACTCTTCATGAGTTTCAGACACCTCACCCTTTAGGTGCTCATGTTCCCATAAATACAATGGAGTGAATGATTCTCCCTTCACAGGGCTGTTTTTGATAAATGAGAAGACACACTCCAGGTTGAAAGCACAAAGCTTTGCCTTCTCGGCTCACCTAACCATGCTCAAGTAAATTCCTGCTTCTTAAGTTCTAGTAAGAGTCTACCTAATTAGCTTTATTTCCTTGAAAGGAAATTCTGATGAAAAATGGAAGCAAAAATCACACTGCAAAAGTGGCTACCCAAGTACTTCAAACGGTGGAACTGATGATATGGACTACGACTTTAGCTTCTCCAGGAAAGCATGAGAATTCTACGCTTGGTATAGGTAAGAAACACAGAACACTTTCCTTATGACCAAAAAATTTTATGAGCATGATCTCTTGTCAGACTTTGTGTTTATATGTTTATGTGACATGGAGAATTCATTCAAGGGATTCTTCCCAAATGCAGACCTGCTCCAAGGTGACTTTTCTGGAGAAACTTTTAACTGTTTAGCTTCTCTTGCTTAAAAACCAGAAGTACCCCCCATTACCAGGTACTCCAGTATAAGATTATTTAAAATTTTTTGATCTTTAAATATTGTATGTAAACGCTGAGCTTGCTCACCCTAGTTCAAGCTTCAGGAAGCATGGCCATCTCCTCTCTTCCCCTGGGTTGCTGTGGCCAGTGTGTGCTGCTGAGGTCATTTTGACCATCTCATTCCCCATCAGCCAGAAATGTGGAGGGGAGTGCCACCTGGTCTACCTTGCATGGCGAAAAGGAAATCACCAGTAGGGGGCCTTTCAAAGAAGAGAGTTCTTCAAGAAATTTGATATGTGTGAGAAGTGAGTAAAGCAGGACTCACTTTCTTAATATTTCCAGTTTATGAAACCAAGAGGTGCAATGACACCAGTGAGAAGACTCTTCTGGAGGCTGGAAATAACACTATGGATATCGACTGTACTGATGCTTTCAAAGGAATCCCAGGAGGTACTGTATTTAAGATGGATTCTCCTGCCCTCCAAATTCTAGGCACTGTTGTCTCATTTCCAGGTGGCTGGACCAGGAGATGGGGACTTACAAAGTTTTTGAGGCAGGGGGGGACTCTACATGGTAATCACTAAGCAGGCAATTTGAGGGACACAGTTGGTATGTGTACTTTATGACACACTGAGGTTCATACGGGGGTCCCTTGACATGCTTCCTTAAAAGGGACAGGCTGACGTATGCTCTTGGCAGATGATTGTTGCCTTGAACACTGTTTCCCTTGAGAAGTATTTTATAATCACCCTATTTAAAATAGTCCCCCAGTTTTCATCTGTTCTACAAGTTGGCAAACTTTTTCTGTGAAGCAACCAGATAGTAAATATTTTTTTTCCTCAAGTTTTTATTTAAATTTCAGTTAGGTAACATATAGTGTAATATTAATTTTAGGTGTAGAATTCAGTGATTCATCACTTACATACATGCCCAGTGCTTATCACAAGTACCCTCCTTAATCTGCATCACCCATCTAACCCATCCCCCTGCACACCTCCCTCCATCAGCCCTCAGTTTGTTTTTTATAGTTAAGAGTCTGTTTTGCCCTTCTTTTTTCTTTTTTCCCCTGTATTCATCTGTTTTGTTTCTTAAATTCCACATCTGAGTGAAGTCATATGGTATTTTTCTTACTCTGCCTAACTTATTTCTCTTAGCATAATACCCTCTAGCTCCATTCACATCTTTGCAAATGTCAAGATTTTATTCCTTCTTATGGGTGAGTAATATTCCATTGTATATGTATTTACCACATCTTCTTTATCCATTCATCAGTTCATGGGTTTTTGGGCTCTCTCCATGATTTGGCCATTATGTACCCCTTCGAATCAGTATTTTTGTATCCTGTGAGTAAATACCTAGTAGTGCAGTTGCTGGATTGTAGGGTAGTTATATTTTTAACTTTTGGAGGAACTCCATACTGCTTTCCAGACTGACTACACAAGTCTGCATTCCTACCAGCAGTGCAAAAGGGTTCCTCTTTCTCTGCATCCTCGCCAACATCTATTGTTGCCCAAGTTATCAATTTTAGCCATTCTTCCAGGTGTGGGGTGGTATCTCATTGCGGTTTTGATTTTTATTTCGCTGATGATCAGTGTTGTTGAGGATCTTTTCATGTATTTGTTGGCCATCTGGATGTCTTCTTTGGAAAAATGTCTATTCATGTTTTCTGCCCATTTTTTAACTGGATTATTTATTCTCTGGGTGTTGAGTTTTATAAACTCATAGATTTTGGATACTAACCCTTTATCAGTTATGTCATTTGTAGATATCTTCTCCCATTCTGTAGGCTGCCTTTTAGTTTTGTTGATTGTTTCCTTCACTGTGCAGAGCTTTTTATTTTGATGAAATCCCAATAGTTTATTTTTGCTTTTGTTTCCCTGGCCTTGTTTGGGCAAGGTGATCTTTGTTATAACTACTCAACCCTGACCTTGTAGTGGGAGAGCAGCCATATATGATATGTAAATAAAGGGGCATGATTGTGTGCCAATAAAACTTCATATACAACAACCGGTAGTAGGCTGGATTTGACTCTCAGGTCATAGTTTGCCACCCCTGCTTTATTCCATCATCTTATTTAAATTTCTGCACAGAATCCACACTATGTAATCTTAATTAGTTCATCTCTCCCACTTGAATATCAGCTCTCTGATGGCAGGAACTCGGCCTGTCTTCCTCACTGTAATGCCTAAAACACTATCTGGCACAGACTAGATGCTCAATAAATATTTAATGAATTAATAAATAATGAATTAAGGCATGAAAAATATTTCAAAGAAAAAGATGTGGTTCTCTGAAAGAGTGAAATGCCAGCTGCATTTTTGTCAGAAAACCCCAAGCTGGCCCCAGTGATTAATCTTCACTCCTTATTGTGGGCTGTCTGATGGAGAAGGAAGAGGGGAAATATCTAAAAATGAAATGATTTTTAAAATGGAGTAAAGAATAATATAGGTGGTAAGTGGATTTGACTAAAACTGGGATGGTGGCCTATGAATAATTGCAGTTTAAGAAATATCTCATCGTGTGGGGCACCTGGGTGGCTCAGTTAGTTAAGCATCCAGGTTTTTATTTCAGCTCAGGTCAGGATATCATGGTTTTGGGATCAAGCCCTGCATCAGGCTCTGTTCTGGCAGCATGGAGCCTGCTTGGGATTCTCCATCTCCATCTCCTTCTCTCTCTGCCCCTCCCCGGCTCGTGCTCACACACACTCTCTCTCAACATAAAGAAATAAACTTTTTTTAAAAAAAAATAAATACTACATCATGCTACAGAGCATCATAGGTACATTTACATTCTGTGAATTAAATTATTCTTGCATGAAAAAGGGAGGTAAAGAGGAGGGGAGGGAGGGAAAGAGAAAAAGAGAAAGACAGAGGAAAGAATGAGAGAATGAATGAAATAGAATGCATTATCCTGCATATCTTCCCATACTTTTCTAAACTGGATATCCCAGAGTGAGCTTGAGATGGACAATGGGAAGGTGTGGTTTCCTCATCCTACCTGAGTTCTACCTTCCTTTCTGAGGACAAACGTCTTTCTCATGGCTCTAATTTTGATATCTAAGGACTCATATATATTTTTACAATAAACCACTGGGTATTTTGCATGTATATCTCATAACGTGTGGTGCTGTATAATATGTATTAATTATGTGTATATATGTATTAATATGTACTACATATAAAAAGTGCTACATCTGAAGCCACACATAATGTATTGATGAGGCAATATAAGAGATTTCCAAGGGTGATTTTGACTATACGTAACATTTGCCTTATGACTCGCACACAAGATACTAGTGTACCAATTTCCCTTAATATGGATGCTTTCTAAAGTGATTTCTCTTCTGTTTTCTCAGAAAGAAGTGCAGTTACACTTATCACTTATAAATCTCTTGGGAATGTTCTGAATGGATCCTTTTTTAATGATGGAAGAGGGACACAGGAAGTAAAACTGAACTCTCGCATCACAAGTGGCACCATTGGTATGAAGGAAAAAGTATATCTCTCTGAACCTGTGTTCCTGACCTTCCAAAATTTACAGGTGAGCAAAATCTGGTATGGTTCTCTGTACATTACCTCAAAGAGGTGTGTCATTAGGGTTCTGGGAAGAAACTGAATCCAACTCTTGTTATTCAGAGTTAAGAGAACCAACAAGAAATGTTAAGGCACCAGAGATTGCCACCAAGGGAAGTTATGATCATATTTATGCCTAAAAAGGCAATGAATGGATGTGCATTGTTGAGCCCAGTGAAAGCTGGAGGCATGTAGGAGGGTTGCCCTGCCAGAGATGGAGGCATCCTGGAGCAGAAGAAGCATCTAGAAGAAACACCTGACATCCTCCTCCTCCTTTCATCTAAGGACTTCTCACTGGATCCTCTAACTTGTTGTCCTAATGACAAGGAACCTGGGTAAAGCAGTTCATTGGGGTCAATCCCTGGGGCCCTGAGATGACCAAAGAAGGGCAGAATAAATGAAGAATAAACCCCACAGTAAATGTGATCATATGAAAGTCTTCCCCACAAGTGTTCTCCATGATGGGATTTTCCCATTCCAGTCTCCAATGCAATGCATCCATGACTAACCTATAAAATTGAGATAATAAAACCTGAAAGAGCTCCACTTTCATGCTATTCTCTTTCCAGCCTGGTGGAGCAAGAGCAAAATATTTCTGTGTCTACTGGAATGGATCAGAAGAGGGGGGCGCCTGGTCGACGGAGGGCTGCTCTCATGTGGGCAGCAACGATTCACACACCCAATGCAAGTGCTTCCACCTTTCCAGCTTTGCTGTTCTCATGGCTCTTGTTCCCAAGGTACCAAGATCCATGGCCTGCAAAGGGGGAGGTCATCCTCTTCATGTCTTATAAAAAGACTCTAAGATAAGAAATCAAGTGACAGTGGCTCCCTTGAGAGGTAATTCCAGGAAGGGACTGGGGAAGTGAATTGAGAAAAAAAAAAATCTAATGCAGACAGCATTATGAAGCCAGTCACCACCATGGGCATCTGGAACTTAATTCCCGCTGGAGTACTCTGGGAGTCAGTGTAGGAGATGCACCTAAGTCATCCTAACTGAAGAGCAGGAGAACATACCCCCACCTCTCAGGCATTGGTTGAAACTTCACCCAGGGGGTGTTAATTCTGGCATGTCAATGGGCACGGGCAGAGTAAGCTCAAGCTACCAAATAAAGCCCTCAAACATTGGACAGTTGGGTTGTCAGCCCCTACAGGTGTGGAGTCTAAGATGATCTGGAATCAAATATCCATTACTCTGCAAGCAGTAGTTATAGCTGGTCAGATGGAAAGGAAGTTCACTGACTGTCACTAATGAAAAAGCATAGCTCCTACGAACATTGGTATACATGTGCCCCTATGCATCAGCATTTCTGTATCCCTTGGGTAAATCCCCAGCAGTGCTATTGCTGGGTCATAGGGGAGTTTTATTGATAGTTTTTTGAGGAAACTCCACACTGTTTTCCAGAGCGGCTCTACCAGTTTTCATTCCCACCAACAGTGTATTAGGAAGATGTGGTTTATCTATACAATGGAATACTACATGGCAATGAGAAAGAATGAAATCTGTCCATTCGTAGCAAAGTGAATGGACCTCGAGGGTGTCATGCCAAGCGAAATAAGTCAGGCGGAGAAGGACAGACACCATATGTTTTCACTCATAGGTCTAACAGGAGAAACCTAACAGAGGACCATGGGGAGGGGAAGAAGGAAAAAGGGTTAGGGAGAGGGAGGGAGACAAAGCACAAGAGACTCTTGAATACTGAAAACAAACTGAGGGTGGAAGGGGCGGGGGAAAGGGGAAGGGGTGTGATGGTCATGGCGGAGGTCACTTGTGGGGAAGAGCACTGGGTGTTATATGGAAACCAACCTGACAATAAACTATAAAGTTAAAAAAAAGCATAGCTCCTTCAACTTCCTGGGTCCCAACTACAGCTAGGACAAGCCACGTTCAAAGAAATTTGCCTAATTTCTTCCCCTATTTCTTTGTAGCTCTCATTTATTGAACACTTTATGACAACCATTATATTTCACGTGTAAATGCATGACCTCATTTAATTCATTCGACAAATTCGTGTAGGACTGCCTACTATATGCCAGATGCTGTTCTAGGCATTGAGGATACAGCAGAGAACAAAACTGATAAATCCCAACCTTCACAGAGATGACTCTGGAGAGCTATGTTGCCCCATAGGATCACCAGCCACATGTGGCTATTGGGCACTTGAAATGTGGCTAATGTCACTGAAGAACCAAATTTTTAATTAAAAAAAAATTTTTTTTAGAGGGAGTGTGAGCAGGGGAGAAGGGCAGAGGGAGAGAGAGGGAATCTTAAGCAGGCTCTATGCTGAGCATGGATCGGGGCTCAATCCCATGACCCTGGGATCATGACCTGAGCCAAAATCAAGAGTCAAATGCTCAACTGACTGAGCCACCCAGGTGCCCCTCCCTAAATGTTAAATTTTATTTGATTTTAATTTATTTAAATTAAGCAGTGTGAAATGAAATGTTTATTAAACACCCCTTCATTGTTAGGACTTCATTTCACTTCTGTTATCAAAAATAATAGCAGCTGAATTCAGCATGAAATACACACTGGCTCTTGAAGACTTAATATGGAAAAAGTACCAAAGATCTCATTAATAATTTATTTACATTGTAATTTAAACTTATTGCACTTTTGTTATATTGGTCATATTATACACAATACACTGGACTGGTAATATTTTGAACATATACTATTAAATTAATTTGACCTGATTCTTTTCACATTAAAAATTTTTTTAATGTTTATTCATTTTTTGAAAGGGGGGAGGGGCAGACAGAGAGAGACAGACAGAATCGAAAGTAGGTTCCAGGCTCTGAGATGTCAGCACAGAACCCAACACAGGTCTCAAACTACACGAACTGTGAGATCATGACCCGAGCTGAAGTCAACCTTCAACCAACTGAGCCACTCAGGCACCCTCTTTTCACGTTTTAAAATATATAACTACTAAAAATTTTTAAATTCCACATGTGGCTTACATATATCTATTCACCAGCACCAGGCTAGTGGTTTTGGTTTTTCAATAACCTTTTGTGCAAAATGCTATTAGTGTACCCATTTTGAAAATGGGAATATCACCTCTCAGGTTAAGTCAGTTGTTGGAGGGACTAAACTGGGCTGCCCATCTGACTCTCCATCAGGCACATGACCACAGAGCTGGAAACTATAACGAATTCTTCACTTTGGCTCATAGGTGGATCCTGTGCTGACTATGATCACCTATGTGGGGCTGAGCCTCTCTCTGCTGTGCCTCCTCCTGGCAGCCCTCACCTTCCTCCTGTGCCGACCCATCCAGAACAGCGGCACCTTCCTCCACCTGCAGCTTTCCATTTGCCTCTTCCTGGCCCACCTGCTCTTCCTTACAGGGATTGATCAAACTGAGCCTGAGGTAGGTGCTATTTTGTCTGTTTTCATAATCAAATCTAGCCATCTTGTCTTGAGGAAGGATGGGGAGAGAGGGAAGAGTCGGGAGTGATGGTGTTAGGGGAAAAAGTAAGTTTCCATTTCTCCTCATCTGAATAAGACTGGTGCTTTCTGAGAAGCCATTTGGTGAGCTGACTGAGAGTCAGACTGATGGCATTAGCCAAGGTAACAAACTCAAAAATGTTGGTGGCTTAGCCCTAGAGTGGTTAATTTCCACCTTACGTATCTGTAGAGGGTAAGCAAACAGTTTTGAAAGGTATCCATCCTCCAACCTCAGGCTGATGGATCCTTCTTTATCTTCCATACACAGCTTTCAAGTTCATCCAAGAGTCCTTTCCATCTTAGCCAAATGGAAAGAGAAAAGAACAAGGCAGAGTCCCATAAGGGAACTTTATATGGGCCATCTTGGAAAATGGTGCACATCACTTCCCTTCACATCCTATTGGCTAGAAGTCAGTGACGTGGTCACACCTGACTACAAGGGGTGCTGGGAAATGTAGTCTCTCTAGGAAGTCCCATCCCAGTGACAAGTCTATAGTCTGGAATCAGGGGTGGAGGGAGTCTTGAATTTTGGGTGGACAGTGGTTTTGCCACCATTAGCTTTTGTCTTCATCACAATTACGTTCATCATCATATCCAGGAAGAATTGGAGCTAAATGTTTTCCAAAGCTCCTTTTAACCCTAAAAGACTATGATCTCACAGCTAGAAGGTTATGAAAGCACTATTAACTGCCTTCCCTGAGAGGCAGTATATTTTTACAGTTAAGAGTAAGTATAGTCTTTAAAGATGGTGTGGGTTTCAAATCCGTTTTTATTTTTTACTAGCTGTATGATCTTGGGTGAGATTTTAACCTCTTTGGGCTTTAGTTTCCTCCTCAGCAAATGGGTAGAGGTTGGCAAAGGACGAGGCTGAGGCTTGCCTACCTTCTGTTTTTGTTTAAAAAAAAAAGTCTGTTTTGAAAAAGAGTCTGTTTTGTTTATTGGAACCATAACCACCAGTGTCTGAGGGCTGGAGAAGGATGTCCCAGACCAAATAGATGGAGCAAATTCTCTTCTTCCTCCATAAAAATTTAATTTAGGTCCTCTGTCTATTAGATGATGCCCACCCTCATTGGTGAGGGTGACCTTCTTTGCTCAGTTTACTGATTCAAATGGTAATATCTACCTGAAACACCCTAATAGACACACCCAGGAATAATGTTTTACCAGTTACCTGGGCATTTTCCTTAGCTCAGTCGAGTTGACACAAAAAAATTAAGTGTCTAACCTACCCAAAGGATAAGGGCCATGGAATATTCATCTACCAACTCTCACCTGTCATGGATCTGAGGACTTCATGTGGTATATATTCCTCAGCACTTCTGGCCTGCCCCATCCATAGGGTAAGCATGGGGCCGGGGAGAGCTCCCCCAAAATGTGTTGCCCTCGGACAAAATGTCACAGGTGTTAGAATTGAAACAGATACCATATGTTTTCACTCTTAGGTCTAACAGGCGAAACCTAACAGAGGACCATGGGGAGGGGAAGGAGGAAAAAGCATTAGGGAGAGGGAGAGAGACAAATCATGAGAGACTCTTGAATACAGAAAGCAAACTGAGGGCTGGAGGGGGAAAGAGGAAGGTGGGTGATGGTCATGGTGGAGGGCACTTGTGGGGAAGAGCACTGGGTGTTATATGGAAACCAACTTGACAATAAACTATAAAAAAAATGAGACTTAAAAAAAAAGAATTGAAATTGCAGGGGGCGCCTGGGTGGCTCAGTCAGTTAAGCGTCCGACTTTGGCTTGGGTCATGATCTCACAGTTTGTGGGTTCAAGCCCACATCAGGCCCTGTGCTGACAGCTCAGAGCCTGCTTTGGATTCTGTATGTCTCTCTGCCCCTCCCCTGCTCATGCTCTGTCTGTCTCTCTCTCAAAAGTAAATAAACATTTAAAAAAAATAAAAAGAAAACGCAGGTTAACATCCAGGAAATGATCAGGTTGAGACAACACTCCTAACCCGTGTCTCCCCTGCAGGTGCTGTGCTCCGTCATCGCTGGGATGCTGCACTACCTCTACCTGGCCTCCTTCACCTGGATGCTCCTGGAAGGGCTGCATCTCTTCTGCACCGTTAGGAATCTCAAGGTGGTCAATTACACCAGTGCAGGCAAATTCAAGAAGAGGTTCCTGTGCCCTTTAGGCTATGGGGTTCCCGCTCTGATCGTGGCTGTGTCTGCAATAGTAGGACCCCAAAATTATGGAACATATGATCGGTAAGAATGACGTGTGCCTTCAGGTTGGAAGTGGAGCCCACGCAGGTTGGAAGTGGAGCCCATGGCTGATACAAGATCTGAAACCAAAACACATGTCAGTGCATTTGCACTTCAAACCGGTCCTTTTTTTTTTTTTTTTTTTTGAGCCAAAATTCTATTTTCTCTTAGAAATTCCTAGAGCAATGGTTCTCAGCATCTTTGGGGTTGGATTCTTTTAAGAATTTTGGTAAAATTTAGGGCCTGTTTCCCCATATACGAAAATGTACCTTTCAGACCAATGTACTTACACATAAAATTTTGAATTCAGTTTAGGAAATTGGGGGCGGGGGGAGCACATTCGGGAAATTTGGGAACATAAAAGCCCAGTTGTGGCCTCTGTGTTCTATAGGATTCTGAAAGAGTAGGTTGAATAGGTTGGGGTTAATCCCCAAATGTAAAGAGTAACAACGATAGCAATAAATCCAGAGGTCCTGTTCTGTGTCAGAGATAATGCAGTATTTTCTTATTCTCCCCATGATCCTGTGGAATCAGCACTGTTCATTACCTTGTACACAGGACACCTGGTGCTTTGTCCATCTAAGAAACATTCTCAAGGTCACAACTAAAAAGAGAATAATTTCAGAATTCCCAGGGCAGCATTTTTAGCCATGTTTTTCTGCCTGACTAAAGACGTTTACAAAGCTCTGCAAAGTTAGTTGAAGAAGCTAGTATTTTGGCAATGGAGCTTAGGTTAGGAAGTAGGTATGCATGTGCTAAAGCATCGTGTATGAAGGTGTCCCTCTTGAAGAAAAAAAAGGTGCCCCATCTCCAGCTTGAACCATATGCCCTGACAGAATGATTCTGGAGATGCATGGCAGGGTAGATCAGGGGTTGGCAAACTTTCTATAAAAGGCCAAATCGTAACGGTTTTTGCCTCTATGGGTCATATGGTCTTTGTGGTGATTATCCAGTGTTGTCCTTGTGGTGGGAGAGAAGCCAAGTCATAGACAATATGTTAATGGATGACTGTGGCTGTGTTTCAATAAAACTTTATCTTTAAAAACATGGGGTGGACTGGATTTGCCCTGTGGGCTATTGTTTACAGCCGTTAGAATAGAACTTAAGTGTGGGAGCTTTTCTCCTCACTGAGTGTTGGCAATTGCTTGCTACATTTACCAATTTTATGCTGCGAGGTTTCTGGTCAGAATAAATTATGCTAACTTTGCCAACACAAGCCATGACATAATAAAAAGTATTTGGGCAACAGAGTACTTGGTATATGGAACATATTTATTTTGTGTTGGTAGTTTTTCTTGCTGTAGCTAAATTACTATTTTTACTCTTTCTTATAGCAATAAATATTATTAGGGTACTGTTTATTGAACCTTACCTCTTTGCCAGGAACTGTACTCAAAAACTGTACACACATTATCTCATTTAATCTTTCCTACAAGATCTATATTAGGAAAACTGCAAAAGTTTGATGAAAGAAATAAAAGAAGTTTCAAATAAATGGAGAGATAGTCCATGTTCATGGATAGGAAGATCAATATTGTCAAGAAGTCAGTCAGTCATTTCTTCCCAACTTGATCTGTAGATTCAATGCATTCTCAATCCCAATCTCAGAAAATTATTTGATAAAATGATTCTAATGTTTATATAGAGAAGCAAAAGATTCTAAATAGATAACACAATTTTGAAGGAGAACAAAGTCATAGGACTGACCCTACCTGACTTCAAGACTTGGCATATAGCCACAGTAATTATTTAATCTTTTTAATACTTCTGTTTGCCCCCACTTTACACTTGGAGAAACTGATGCTGAGAGCCCATGGCTTGTGTCAGATGAGGACCCATGTCTAATACCATCTAAAGTCCAGGCTCTGAACTAAATGATTCCCGGCACTGGTTGGATCTTGCTATAGGAGTCTGAATTCAAGACCTTTGCCTACTGAAAAATAGGCAACTAATGCATACCTTTCTCTCAACAGCTGCTGGTTCAAGCATGATAAAGAATTCATCTGGAGTTTCATGGGACCAGTGGCAGTCATTATCTTGGTGGGTGACTAGTGATAGTTATTTATTGGTGTGCCTTTCCTGGGTTGGCCAAGCATAGTGTGTTTTTTTTCTGTTAAAGCAGATGTGAGGTGAAGATAAGGAAAATATAGTCTAATGTGATTTACCCCTCTTCCTGAAAACACTGTCTTCATATCTCTTTCCCAGGCTCCCTCCTGGTTCACTTGTTACTTTGATGTAATATACACTCTGATGGAGATTCTTCTAAAAATCCCACATTTGTTCATTCAACAAGTATTTAGCAGGGCACCTGGGTGACTCAGTCAGTTAAGCGTCTGACTTTGGCTCAGGTCATGATCTCACGGTTTGGGGGTTCGAGCCCTTCATTGGGCTCTGTGCTGACAGCTCAAAGCCTGGGGCCCCCTTCAGATTCTTTGTCTCCTCTCTCTCTGCCCCTCCCCTGCTCACACTCTGTCTCTCTCAGGCTCTCAAAAAATAAATAAGCATTAAAATTTTTAAACAAATATTTAGTAAATATCTACTCTGTGTAGAGTGACATGTTTTCCTGTTTGTCAGCAACTTCCAGATCACATCGTTGTCCTGGCATAGATATCAATAGCACTCTTTCACTTTCTAGGTGTCTTGGTTTGAATGATAAATTATATAGTCCCCATAATCAAGCACCAAGTGCCACAGGTTCATATATATACTGTGTGCTATATAAAAGACCAGAGCATAATATAGCATCTGATGAGTCCTGTATCTTTTGGGAAAAGATTCTTAGGTCCAACTCAAACTAGGTTGCATGACATGGACTCCAGAGAAAATTCCAAGTCAACTTTTAGTTCTGTGTCCACAGATAAACTTGGTGCTCTACTTTCAAATTCTGTGGATTTTGAGAAGTAAACTATCCTCCCTCAATAAAGAAGTTTCTACCATTCAGGATACCAGGTAAGAAGGTCCTAGAATTTGTAGTATCCACAAATTTTTTCTACAGGACTACTTTTCTTTCTGATTTGGAATGAAAAAACCCATACAAAAGCCATACAAAAATCTAATATAAAATTTCCTGGCACTCGATAAAGCATATGTGAGGTACAACTTCTCTAAGTAAAAACTATAATTTTCAGGTAGCTTAATGTACTCCTTGATCTCTTTCCTCAACAAATATCCATTGGGTTCCTCCTGTGTGTAGCATACTGTTTACATGACATTCATGCCAAGAGTATCAACATTATCCTTTCTCCCACCCCGGGAGTCCACCCACCTCTGGGGACTCCATTATCCTTAGGTGTAGACGCTCAGTTCTTACTGGTACTGATCTAAATAATTGAAAATAATGAGAACAACTAATATTAACTTGATAGATAGGAACTTGTAGATGATGGGAATTTACCAATATTGTTTCACTGAATGCTCATAACTCCACAATCTATGAGGTGGGCATGACTGTTAGCCCCATTGATCAGAGGAATAGGTCCTCAGGTTACCCAAGAGTGGGCAAGAGTCAGGTGCATTTGTGAGTCAGGTGAACAAAACTTAAGGAGTATCTTTCCAATTTCAGACCCTGGCTTTGATCTCTATTTATCATACCAACCCAATATCTTCTAGCTTTGATGTTTTCTGACCTAGAGGGTCAGAGTGTCACCCTTGGTGTTTCCTCATCCCTCTACACATGGGTGGATGAGTGTAGTCTCACACACCTGTGTGCATGCACACACACACACACACACACACACACACTCACACATCAGCTCTCCCAGACAGTTGCCATCAACAACCCCATTCCATTTGACAAAAGACAATTTTCTTGAAGAAACCCAACAGCATGTTATGATCTGAAGTCATGATATCATCAATACATGTTTTCAATACAACTTTCTAGAAGACACTTTCCACACATTTTTCAATAGGTTTAGGTAAAAGACTTTGCAGATAAATCATTTCCAAGAATAGGAGAAAGCATTATTCTCAGAAGCAGTGATTGAAAGCATGGATTCTGCTCACTTTTGAGTTGTAGGACTTTGCATGAGTCACTTAAGCACACAAGGTGATGTGAAGTTTAAATCAGGTAATGCGTGCAAAGCATTTAGCCCAGTGCCTAACATATAGTGATCAATGATAGTTATTTTTGCTCCTGTTCCTTTCCAGAGTCATGACATTTAAGGCCATTGCTCAGCTATTTATCCTGGGCTGTTCTTGGGGCCTTGGTTATTTTATGGTTGAAGAGTTCGGGCAGGTGATCGAATCAGTCATTGCCTATGCATTCACTATCCTCAATGTTCTGCAGGGAGTTTTGCTCTTTGTGGTACACTGTCTCCTTAATCACCAGGTAAGGCTAAGTATTTTATTTCTCACCAGCCGAGTCCCACAGTCATATTGAGTGGCTATTCACATTCTCACCCTTCTCTGATCTTTCGTATTTGTATTTTGCAGTTGCCTTGATTCTGGGAAAAAGGGTTTAGGTGCTGCTTGGGTATGCTGTGTGTGCTGGGTGCATCTGACTAAATTTCACATTCCAACCTATATCTGAAGAGTGTGCTTTTGACAGCTGGAGAAAAAAATACTGTAGACTGTGTGGCTTGGACAACAGAAATAGCTCTTATAATTCTAGAGGCTGTAAACTGAGGTCAGGGTGCCTGTGCAGTTGGGTTCTGGTGAGAGCGCTCTTTTCTTGCAGAATGCCACCTTCTTGCTGTGTCCTTACATGGGAGAGAGAAGGAGAGAGAGATTTTATGTTTCTTCTTAACAGGACACTAATCCTGTTTGATCAGGGCTCTACCATTAGGACCTCATTTACTCTAATCACATCTATCATATCTTCATATACAGTCATCATGAGAGGTTAAGCCTTTAACATATGAAATTTGAGGAGACACAATTTGGTCCATAGGAGAGCGTTTATCAGTCAGGATAAGGGAGATTATGCTGCAGTAACAAATACCCACCACTTCCTAATTTCAGTGGGTGGCAACAATAAAGTTTACTTCTTGCTCACGCTACATAACTGTGGCTTGATCTACATTGTCTTCACTCTGGGATATAGACTGAAGGGGCAGCCCTTTTTGGAATATTGGTATTCTTGTGGCAAAGGGAAAGGAGATCCTGGCAAAGTGTACCTGAATTCATTCTCCTTCGTTGGCTGGAGGTAGTCATGTGGCCATACCTGAGTTCATCTGAAAGAGGACACACAATCCTCTTATAGTGTAGTGCCTTTTAGGGAAGGGCACTGGAATATTTGGCATAATATGCCAAAAACAGACTTCAGCTCTAGTGTTAGGTTTTCCACTGAGTAGGTTGCTGTGTGGGCAGCCTGCTTATCCTCTCTGAGCCTCAATCTTCTTATCTGTGCATGTGGCAATACCTGCCTCACAAGGTTGAGAATTAAATGAGATAATGCAATATGGATTTCCTAGTGCAGTTCTTGTGGGGTCATTATTATAATTTTACTCCTCATAGAAGATTGGAAACAATTTTCCGGACTTTCCCCCCTTTGCTGTTGAGCGGAACTACCTGCAATTTTTTTAATGTTTATTTATTTTTGAGAGAGAGACAGAGCATGAGCAGGGGGAAGAGCAGAGAGAGAGAGGGAGACACAGAATCCAAAGCAGGATCCAGGCTCTGAGGTATCAGCATAGAGCCCGACGTGGGGCTTGAACTCACGAATCGTGAGATCATGACCTGAGCTGAAGTCGGAATCTTAACCGACTGAGCCACCCAGGCGCCCCATGGAACTACCAGCAATTAAGATGCTTGTGGCACAAAGACCATCAAAACATTTCATTAATTTCTCTTTTGTCTTCCAGTGCCTTCTCAATGCTTGGCACTCCTCACACCCAAAAGTGAAGTACAACTTCAGTGTCTTGGTAAACTAATGCCAAGTATTAAACATTTAAATATCTTTTTCAAACATGTTAAACAGGTTACATGAAGGGAATCTGTGTGATCAAAGGGGGTGGTTCCATGTGGTTGTTAGTTTTGGGCTCTGAGTAAGAATGATGAGGTGTTGAATTCTGGGTGTATGACCTTGAACAAGTCCATGTACTTCCAACAGCTTCTTTACCTTTAATTGCTGGTGAGAGAAGAGCCTTTCTCCTTTGGTTTACAGAGGATGAAATGACATATGGTGTGTAAAGTGTATTGAACATAGCTTTGTCCTTATAATGATGACCTTCATCCTTATAATCACCACCAGCAGCATCACCACCATCACCTTCACCATCCTCTTCCTCCTCCTCGTTGTCAGGATCATCATCACTACCTCTTCTCTCTAGAGACTTTGTAGTGCCCACCATCTAGTAAATACCTTTTCTACAATGAGGAAGTTGAATTTTAGAATGAATTAACAGGAGGACTATACAGAAAACCAATGAAAAAACAGTCATAAGGCTTGGCATCTATATCTTTAGTCTCCTATTTAGGGTCCTTTCTCCCTAACCAAGCTCTGGACATGACACAAACCTCTATATTCCTCAGGTGCGAATGGAATACAAGAAGTGGTTTGGTCAGATCTGGAAAGGGATTGAAACTGAAAGCTTTGACGTATCTCTCTCTACGACCCAAACCAAAGTGGTAAGACCAGCTTCTCTGCAATGCTGTGTATTTGCCAAACCCAATGTCTCCTACAACCAGGAGCTTCCTGATTCCTTGATCTAAAAGAAAAGAGAAATTGCATTAGCTTCCTGAATTATGCTGCTTGTTTCTGGTTTTTGAGACCAAAACCAGTGGAGCTCTGCTTGTTTGCTCACTCTTTCTTTATCTCTCTCTCTTGCTCACTCTTTCTTTCTTTATCTCTCTCTCTCTCTCTCTCTCTCTCTCTCTCTCTCTCTCTTTCTCTTTCCCTCTCTCTCTTTCCCTCTCTCTCTTTCCCTCTCTCTCTTTCCCTCTCTCTCCCTTTCCCTCTCCCTTTCTCTCTCCCTTTCTCTCTCCCTTTCTCTCTCCCTTTCTCTCTCCCTTTCTCTCTCTCCCTTTCTCTATCTCTCCCTTTCTCTATCTGTTTCTCCCTTTTTTCTTTCTCTCCCTCCCTTCCTTCCCTCCTTCCTTCCTTCCCTCCTTCATTCTTTCCTTTTCTTCCTTCCTTCTTTCTCTTTCATTCTCTCTCCAATCTTTCCACAAATATCCAAATGATAATTTAACAACATTCATTTAACAAATATTTGTTGATTATCCAGTACCTGCTAGACACTGTATTAAGTGTTGGGGAAATGGCAGTGGACACATTGACAAAAATCCTTGCCCTCACAGGGCTGATGTTGGAATAGGGGGAGGCTGACAGTAAACCCCCAAGTGTGGATTATACAGTATATCACAAAGTGATGTGAGCTATAGAAAAATACAGAGCAGTGAAATCAGGACACATGGAGTGCAGGGAGTTTGATTTTCAGTAATATAGCCACAGTGACAGCCCTTCACAGTCTCTGTCACTACATTCTATTTTAATTCTCTATATGATGTGCCTCTCTGTATGATATTTGTTTTAGTCTTAAAAACATGAAAGTGTCTGCTTTTGGTCAATCTCTGCACCCCCACCCCATATGTTTCATTGTTGTGGTCACTATTGTTTTCCTTCTACCTAGAGCAATGCCTGGCTCACAAAAGATGTTGAGTGTCTAAATTCCTTGCTTACAGATGAGCAAACAGACTGGGAGAGTCCGCATGGTTTGCTCAAAGCTACTCAGCTGGGTAGAGGGGTTCAAACTCAGGTCTGTTTTTCTCTGAAAGTTGACAGCTTTCTTTAGTTGTCACCAGAGCTGTTTGTCACTCCAGATTGTCAACAACTATTGGGACCAGCTTGATGGGACATGCACTCTCATACCAAGGACAATTCTGTTTAGTGGCTGCTGACTGTGTCCTAACAGTAAATGCCACGGGTTCACCTCTTGGCTGGAATCACCAGCGGCCAAAGGATACGTCAACCTGAACTGTGTAAAAGAACTTTCCCAATACACGTGGTCCCCAAAAACATGTCACATAGTAGAATCCATAGGATGGATTCCGAGGTTCACCAGATTTGAGTTCATATCTTGACTCTTTCGGGTTTTAGGTGGTAGATGATGCACAAGGAGCTTAACCTCTCTGAGCCTCAATCCATTCATCATTGAAATGCCTGATTGAGGAATGAAATAATGTACATGAAAGAACCTCGCTCTACTCTGAACCATGTCTACACTACTTTTTATGAATACCAA
Source organism: Cryptoprocta ferox (assembly GCA_028646485.1). NCBI lineage: Eukaryota > Metazoa > Chordata > Mammalia > Carnivora > Eupleridae > Cryptoprocta > Cryptoprocta ferox. Next base: position 4,788,562 of record CM053574.1, read on the forward strand.
ATTATCAAGAGTCAACTACCTAGAAAGCCCCAAGCAGCAATCTGATCCCCTTATCTTTGGACAACACTTTTCACTCTAGAAAGCACATATTCATCCTTAGGTCTTTCTTGATCCTCTGTAGCGTTTAAGTGATTTGTCATTGTTTGAATGGAGTCAACGTGCTGGGGTTCAAGTCTCAAGTCCACCACTTCCAGGCTGCATGAGCTTGCGCTAGCCGCTTAATTTCTCTGTGCCTCAATTTCTTCATTTGTAAATGAGGATGATAATAGTATCTATCTCATCGTGAAAAGTAAGCGAGGTCATATGTGCTAAGAGCTTAGGATGCTGCCTGGTCCACAGTAAACACCCTGTAAATGTTTGTGAAGAGATCAAATAAATTTAAAAACAAAAGACATCACAGATGGTGTTTTCAAGGTAAAGGCTGAGCTTTGGAGGTTAGAGAAATTCTCACTTGTCATTTCTAGGCACGGCTGGAAGTTCTAGGTGATTTCTGAGGCGTTAATTTCTCTTCAGTTTTTCTACGTATTATTTCCACCAAATAGGAGGAACCAGCAACATCATCAGAAGTCTATCACAGAAGAGACGCTGCATCTGTTCAACCACAGCCTCAGACTCCGGTCTCTGCTCTTTGGCTAAAACCAGAAAACTGAACTACTATGGACCACGCTCCCTGTGGTCACACATGGATTGGGCAAATACCACCGTCTGTCTTCTGAAAGCAATTGTGACTCCCCCCCCCCCCATTTTGGCTTCTATCTCCATAGAAAGAAAGGGATGTTGAGAGACTGCTGAGACCCCCAAACCCAGGATTGTATATCGTGTGCCATTAAATGCCCAGAGAATTCTTTTGACTAATGAAGGAAATAAGGAGATTTTCATCTTCCAGCTAATGCTACCTTGCCCAGGATTTATTGGCCAACATCTGGATTCAACTTGCAGATTTCTCTCTGAATATTTGGCTGCATTTTGTACTCCTGAAGATCTTGCATCACTTAACATTTTCATAGTTCAATAATTCCCATATGAATAAATATTAAAAAGAGGGCTGTATTCTTGTGTTGTAAAAATACATTTCCATCCCACTTACGAGGGCATTCTCACCAGGAATGTTCTAGTGGTCAGGAAACCAGCACCATCTTCTTTGCTTGATGACTTTCAAACCCACTCACATACTCAGGTTAATTTTAGTACGATCTCAAGTACTTGCTTTGACAGCACATATGCTTAATGTCACATCGTGTCCTCTTGGAAATGCTGCCAAACTAGCAGTTTGGGGGCAGTGGGTGGGACACCGATAAGGGTGGCCTTATGTGTTTGGTTTTTTTGTTGTTGTTGTTAACTTTATAGTTTATTGTCAGGTTGGTCTCCATATAACACCCAGTGCTCTTCCCCACAAGTGACCTCCACCATGACCATCACCCCACTTCCCCTTTCCCCCTCCCCCTTCTGCCCTCAGTTTGTTTTCAGTATTCAAGAATCTCTTGTGCTTTGTCTCCCTCCCTATGTGTTTGGTTTTAACATTTCTAATTTTGTTTTCAAAGTCATTGGGTTTAGGTGTGTTTTTCAGCACCAAAATTAATAAATGTATGGCTAACTTTGTTATCAGTGTTTTAAAAGCAATTTTATTTTTTAAAATTTTTTATGTTTGTTTATTATTGAGACAGAAACAGAGCATGAATGGGGGAGGAACAGAGAGAGAGGGAGACACAGAATCCAAAGCAGGCTCCATGCTCCGAGCTGTCAGCACAGAGCCCGACGCGGGGCTCAAACCCACAAACCGTGACACCATGACCTGAGCCCAAGTCAGACGCTCAACTGACTGAGCCACCCAGGTGCCCCTTAAAAGCAATTTTAAATGATAACAGCAGAAAACGTATAAAGAATGGGTGTGTGTGGGATGGGGGAGGTTACTGGCATCTAGTGGGTAGAGGCCAAGGATGAAGAGCTTGAGAATTAATGCTTTAAGTGGAGGCAAGGAACCGATCACTTATCACCTTTCAATTTATCATTGAAACATCATTCTTGCCTTCCAGAAGCTTATAATCCAGGCAGGAATGATTTACAAGCACACACGAATCATGTGTGCAATAGCACACAAAATATAGGGTAAGTCACGTCATCTTGATGGTAATAGAGTGAGCAAGGAATTTCACTGTTAGAAGAAAGTGCTCTTAAAGGATGAAGAAACTAGTTCTTAAAGAAAGCAAAGGGGTGAGCAAGGCAGAAGAAAGAAAGCGGACTTGATGTTGAGAGGAAGCGAAAATAGTGAATAGAGAGGTCCAAACCCAAAACACCTAGAACATTTGGCTTGTTTATTCACTTTTTACAACTGTTTTAGATGCAAAAACAGCAGCAACATTAGCAGGGCTTAAGCACGAGGATCTGTCAACGGCCCAGGAAGGTTGCATTTCATGCAAGTTCTGTTTGTGTAAATTTGAAATTGCATGCTATACAAAGTCACGCCGCAGGCATTCATTTTGAAACCATGTGAATCTCCCCAATTTTTAAGTGTTTGAGAGGAATCACAGAATTGTAAAGCCGACAAGTGGAGTGAATCATGCCTTCTGGTTGCTTCTCCATCATGTGGAAGAAGCACTTGAGCTGATGAAGCAGAAAAAGGGAGAGTCTTCGGTCCATGACCTAAAAACCGCACAAGAAATCTCTTCATATGAATCATGGAGAGTCTCGGCTGCTATAGTCAGAAATGTCTCCAGACATTGCCACCTGGGAACAGAAGTGACCCCATTGAGAAGTACTGGCTTACGCATTATTAGTTTATAGCAAAGAAGTCCTTTGTAGTTACCCAGCTGTTCCAGAAAATGAATAATCAACCAGAATGTGGTTATTAGGCACCTATTCTGCACTCCGACATGGCGGTACTTGTGGGGGAACACCCCTTATGTTGTCTGGCTGGCTTTTTCTGGGAACTGCCCACCCAGTTGTGACAGAGACCATACACCAAAACCCACATCTGCTTCTGTGCAACATGTACTTTTGCTTAGAAGGGCCCCCTGCTTGGGTTTGTGCTGCAGAGGAGAGGAAATAAAATTAAGAGACTCCAAGCTGGGGGCTCTTAAGATTTTTTTTATTGCATCACAGAATACTTTTGAGAGTCAGATTTTTAAAAAGTGAGTCTTCTGCCTGCAAAACTACATATAGGCAGTGCATCAATAGTGGACACTTTCAGTTGCAAGTAATAGAAATCTAACTGTTCCGCCTTGCTGCCCAGATGTGGTCTGATAATCAGAGCATAGTGACATTCAAATCACTTGGAAATTGGGTACAAATGCAGAATCTTAGGCTTCATCCCAGATCCATGAATTGGACTTTTTTTTAATGTTCATTTATGAGAGAGAGAGAGAGAGAGAGAGAGAGAGAGAGAGAGATGTGAGCAGGGGAGAGGCAGAGAGAGGGAGACACAGAGTCTGAAGCAGGCTTCGAGCTGTCCACACAGAGACCAATATGGGGCTTGAACCCACGGACTGCGAGATGATGACCTGAGCTGAAGTCAGACACTCAACTGACTGAGCCACCCAGGTGCCCCTGGACTCTTTTTAACATGATCTCCAGGAGACTGTATGCAAGTTGAAGTTTGAGAAACTTGTGGTCTGTGGATCTGCATCATCAGTGTGGCCTGGGATATTGTGACACATGCAAATCTCCGATGCCACCTGAGAATCCCTGCAGTTGGGGGCCCAGGAATCCACAGCTTAACAAACTCTACAGGGGACTCTCTTTATGTTTGGAGTTTTGATTTAAATTCTAGTTAGTTAACATGTGGTGTAATATTGGTTTCAGGAGTACAATTGACTCATCACTTACATACTACACCCAGTGCTCATCACAAGTCCCCTCCTTAACACCCATCACCCATTTAGCCCATCTTCCGCCTACCTCCCCTTCAGCAACCCCCAGTTTGTTCTCTATGGTTAAGAGCCTCTTAGGGTTTGTCTCCCCTTCTTTTTTCCCCCTTATGTTTATCTGTTTTTTATCTTAAATTCCACATATGAGTGAAATCATACAGTATTTGTCATCCTCTGACTGACTTAGTTCACTTAGCATAATATGCTCTAGCTCCATCCATGTTGCAAATGGCGATATTCCATTCTTTTTTATGGCTGAGTAATATTCACGTGTGTGTACCACATCTTTTTTTATCCATTCATCCATCAATAGACATTTGGGCTCTTTCCAGACTTTGGCTATTGTTGATAGTGCTGCTATAAATATTGGGGTGCATGTGCCCCTTTGTAACAGCGCTCCTGTATCTGATGGATAAATCCCTAGTAGTGTAATTGCTGGGTCATAGGGTAGTTCTATTTTTAACTTTTTGAGGAAACTCGACACTGGTTTCCAGAGTGGCTGCACCAGTTTGCATTCCCACCAACAGTGCAAAAGTGTTCCTCTTTCTCCACACCCTTGCCAACATCTATCTTTGCCTGAGTTGTTAATGTTAGCCATTCTGACAGGTGTGAGGTGGTATCTCATTCTGGTTTTGATTTGTATTTCCCTGGTGATGAATGATGTTGAGCATTTTTTCATGTGTCAGTTGGCCATCTGGGTGTCTTCTTTGGAGAAGTGTCTGTTCATGTCTTTAGCCCTTTCTTCACTGAATTATTTGTTTTTTGGGTGTTGAGTTTGCTAAGTTTGTTATAGATTTTGGATACTAGCCCTTTATAAGATATGTCATTTATAAATATCTTCTCCCACTCAGTTGCCTTTTAGTTTTGCTGATTGTTTCCTTCACTGTGCAGAAAATTTTTTATCTTGATGAGGTCCCAATAGTTCATTTTTGCTTTTGTTTCCCTTGCCTCTGGAGACATGTCAAGTAAGAAATTGCAGTGGCCAAGGTCAAAGAGGTTTTTGCCTGTTTTCCTCTCTAGGATTTTGATGGCATCCTGTCTTACGTTTAGGTATTTCATCCATTTTGAGTTTATTTTTGTGTGTGGTGTAAAAAATGGCCCAGGTTCATTCTTCTGCATATTGCTGTCCAGTTTTCCCAATACTATTTGCTGAAGAGATGGTCTTTTTTCCACTGGATATTTTTTCCTGCTTTGTCAAAGATTAGTTGGCCATATGTTTGTGGGCCCATTTCTGGGTTTTCTATTCTGTTCCATTGATCTGTGTGTCTGTTTTGTGTCAGTACCATACTGTCTTGATGATTACAGCTTTGTCATACACCTTGAAGTCTGGAACTGTAATGCCTCCAGCTTTGGTATTCTTTTTCAGGATTGCTTTGGCTAGTTGGGGACTTTTTTGCTTCCATACAAATTTTAGGATTGTTTGTTCTTGCTTTATGAAGAATGCTGGTGTTATTTTGATAGGGCTTGCTTTGAATATGTAGATTGCTTTGAGTAGGATCATCATTTAAACAATATTTGTTCTTCCAGTCCAGGAGCATGGAATATTTTTTCCTTTTTTTTTTTTTTTTTTTGGTGTCTTCTTCAATTTCTTTCATAAGCTTCCTACAGTTTCAGTGTATAGATTTTTCACCTCTTTGGTTAGGTTTAATCCTAGGTATTTTATGATTCTTGGTGCAATTGTAAATAGGGTTGATTCCTTGATTTCTCTTTCTGCTGCTTCATTATTGTACAGAAATGCAACCAATTTCTGTACATTGATTTTTATATCCTGTGAGTTTGCTGAATTCATGGATCAGTTCTAGCAGTTTTCTGGTGAAGTCTTTTGGTGTTTCCACATAGAATATCATGTCGTCTGTGAAGAGTGAAAGTTTGACTTCCTCCTTGCTGATTTGGATGACTTTCATTTCTTTGTCTGATTCCTGAGGCTAGGACTTCCAACATGTCAGGTTGAATAACTGTGGTGAGAGTGGACATCCTTGTCATGTTCCTGACCTTAGGGTGAAAGCTCTCAGTTTTTTACCATTGAGGATATTAGCAGTGGGTTTTTTGTATATGGCTTTTATGATCTTGAGATATGATCCTTCTATCCCTACTTTCTTGAGGGCTTTTATCAAGAAAAGATGCTGTATTTTGTCAAATGCTTTCTCTGCATCTATTGAGAGGATCATGTGGCTCTTATCCTTTCTTTTTATTAATGTGATGTATCACATTATTTGATTTGTGGATATTGAACCTGCCCTGCATCCCAGGAATAAATCCCACTTGATCATGGTGAATAATTCTTTTAATGTATTGTTGGATCCTGTTGGCTAGTTTCTTGTTGAGAATTTATGCATCCATGTTCATCAGGGAAATTGGTCTATAGTTCTCTCTTTTTTTTTAATGTTTTATTTATCTTTGAGAGAGAGAGAGACAGACAGACAGCGTGAACAGGGGAGGGTCAGAGAGAGAGGGAGACACAGAATCCGAAGACAGGCTCCAGGCTCTGAGCTAGCTGTCAGCACAGAGCCCGATGCGGGGCTCAAACCCAAGAACCATGAGATCATGACCTGAGCCGAAGTTGGACGCTTAACAGACTGAGCCAGCCGGGTGCCCCATATAGTTCTCTTTTTTAGTGGGGTCTTTGTCTCATTTTGGAATCAAGGTAGTGCTGGCCTCATAGAATGAGTTTGGAAGTTTTCCTTCCATTTCTAATTTTTGGAACAGCTTCAAAAGAATAGGGGTTAACTCTTTAAATGTTTGGTAGAATTTCTCTGGAAAGCCATCCAGCCTTGGACTCTTGTTTGTTGGGAGATTTTTAATTACTGATTAAATTTCTTTACTGGTTATGAGTCTGTTAAAATTTTCTATTTCTTCCTGTTTCAGTTTTGGTAGTTTATATGTTTCTAGGAATTTGTCCTTTTCTCCAAATTGCCCAATTTATTGCATATAATTGCTTACAATATTCTCTTATTACTGTTTGTATTTCTGCGGTGTTGGTTGTGATCTCTCCTCTTTCATTTATGATTTTATTTATTTGGGTCCTTTCCTTTTTGATCAGTCTGGCTAGGAGTTTATCAATTTTGTTAATTCTTTCAAAGAACCGGCTCCTGGTTTCATTGATCTGTTCTACTGTTTTTTTTTTATTTCAATAGTATTGATTTCTGCTCTAATCTTTATTATTTCCTTTCTTCTGCTGTTGCTTTTTTTGCTGTTGTTTTCCAAGTTCTTTTAGGTGTAAGGTTAGGTTATGTATTTGAGACCTTTCTTTCTTGTTTAGAAAAGCCTAGATTACTATATTCTTCCCTCTCTTATGACCACCTTTGCTGTGTCCCAGAAGATTTGGGTTGTCATGTTTTCATTTTCATTGGCTCCCATGTACTTTATAATTTCCTCTTTAATTTCTTGGTTAATCCATTCATTCTTTAGCAGGATGTTCTTTAATCTCCATTTGTTCATGGTCTTCCCAAATTTTTTCTTGTGGTTGATTTCGAGTTTCATAGCGTTGTGGTCTGAAAATATACAAGGTAAGATCGCAATCTTTTTGTACTTGAGGGCTGATTTGTCCCAGTATGTGATCTATTCTGGAGAATGTTCCATTTGCATTCAAGAAGAATGTGATTCCGCTGCTTTAGGATGAAATGTTCTGAATATATCTGTTAAGTCCATTGGTCCAGTGTGTCTTTCAAAGCCATTGTTTCCATGTTGATTTTCTGCTTAGATGATCTGTCCATTGCTATAAGTGGGGTGTTGAAGTCCCCTACTATTATGGTATTATTATCAATGAGTTTCTTTATGTTTATGATTAATTGATTTTTATATTTTGGTGTTTCACATTGGGGGCATAAATATTTTCAACTGTTAGATCTTCTTAGTGGATAGACCCCTTAATTATGATATAATCCCCTTCTCCATCTCTTGTTACAGTCTTTATTTTTTATTTATTTATTTATTTATTTTAAACTTTATAGTTTATTGTCAGGTTGGTTTCCATATAACACCCAGTGCTCTTCCCCACAAGTGACCTCCACCAAGACCATCACCCCCCTTTACCTTTTCCCCTTCCCCTTCCCCCCTCAGTTTGTTTTCAGGATTCAAGAGTCTCTCGTGTTTTGTCTCCCTCCCTCTCCCTA